>APFE030255215.1:0-16959 GCA_000404065.3 Pinus taeda
CGATGGTTTTTTGGTCCATGGTATTAGACGTGATGGTTTTTCGGTCCATGGTATGGATGCTTCGGCATGTATAAATATGTATTGTAACATTGAAAGGAGCATAATGAAAAATCAAGCTGGTAGTCCCGGTTTTGGGATCCAGTGGGAAATCTCTGTGTATACGTGTTTTATGTGTTATGCTCTCGCATTTTATTTTTCCTGTGATTTAGAATTCGTATGTAGGTAATTTCTGTACGGGGTTAAAACCTACAGATGTAATCAGTTGACCTTGTTCCTTTAGGCAGTGAAGCAACTCTTTTAGGGACTTAAGAGCCCTCAGTTTATGGACATTTTTGATTGGGGTTGAAGTGCCCAAAAATGTCTATAACACTTAGTCGCATCATCAAATTGGCTAAGGACAGGAATATCATCAAAGGTATTCAGCCCCTAATTCACGCTCCTTCAACTACCCATCAACAATTCGTGGATGATACTACGCTGCGTGGCACCCCTACAGTTAAGGAGGCCCAAGGTTTCAAAGCCATTTTTAACCTATTTAACAGAGCTTCTGGTATGGATCTTAACTTGGATAAATCTTTTGTTTTTTCTTCCATACACACTTGGCAATCCAAAAGTGCCTCACTAATATCCTTGGTTTCAAGAGGCACAACCTTCCTTCTAAATATCTTGGCATTCCTCTCACTGACAATCCTTAGCAAAAACTCCACTGGGAGCATTTGCTCTCCAATCTAGAGGACAGGGGAAATTACTAGACCAATAGAGTTTTAAATTTTGCATGAAGACTTATAATGACTAAGGCAGTTCTGCAAGCCATTCCTCTCTACATGCCCTCTATCCTCCCAGTTCCAAAAATGGTTATACATAAAATTAAGAGTATTCAAAGAGCCTTTGTTTGGTCGGGGAAAGAAAATAAGCATAAGTGGGCTCTTGTAGCCTGGACTAAATTATGCAAGCCCAAAGTTCTGGGGGCCTTAGGGCTACAAGACCCAGACACTATTAACAAAGCTTATGGAGCCAAGCTTTGGTGGAAATGGCTCAAGGAACCCCATACACCTTGGAAAAAATGATGGAAAGCCAAATATGCCGAAACATGGAGATCGGAGAACCTAATCAGAATGACAGATGCCCCTGAAGGTTCCCCTATTTGGAATATGGCTAAAGCTAACAGTCACCTCATTCAGAACCACTGCTTCTGGGAAATTCAAAATGGAAACAAGGCTTTATTTTGGGAGGATGCATGGCAACAACTACCTAAACTAGAACACCCCAAATGTCATTCCCTTCAGAGATGGTTTCAGGCAATGGGCAAAATACGAGTCCATCAATATTGTTCTAATATCAACAAGAACCAACACTAGAGGAAATGGAACCTAGAGCCTCTCCGCCCGGAGGAAGACATGATAAAACTCCTCAACAACCTAAATTTTGATCTAAATAAGAGAATGATTGGGTCCACTGAGGAGGAGGACCAACTTAGGTGGGGAAAACTTGACAAAGGAACTTTCAACCTCAAGGAGGCCAGAATTTATCTTGAGCACCATAACCTTGAAGACAAAGTAGCTTGGTACCCAAATGTCTGGAACAGTGTTCTCTGGCCAAAGATAAAATCTTTTCTTTGGCTTATCATGCATCACAAAATCCTTACATGGGAGAATTTAGTAAAAAGAGGTTTTATTGGGCCTTCCAAATGCCCACTCTGTGACAAGGATGAGGAAATGATGAACCATCTCCTTAATGACTCTAACTGGACCAATAATCTATGGGAATGGATGAAAGGAATTTTCAAACAAATAGACAGACACAAAGACTCTATTCAAGACTCCATTGCTAATTGGCACAAAAACTACTCTAGCTGCAATATGGTTAATACCCTTTGGAGGCTCTACCCCGGTTTTATAGTCTGGAATACTTGGAAAGAGCGGAAGAGAAGAATCTTTCAAAAATAATTCAAGCAGCTTGAAACCATCAAAACAATCATTATGAACAGTTTAAAAGAAACTGCCCTTACCACCTGCAAAGAGGAACCAGACAAGACACTCACTCCAATGACTCTCGCATCCTGCTGTTGTTTGGCATGAATGGTCCGACAAGTCACAAGGCTCAAGATAACCACCTTCAACCTACTCCTTCTCCCTCGGCCTGGCTGCCCCCCACCTTGGGATTCTTCAATTAAATTTTGACGGGGCCTCCAAGGGCAACCTTGGCCCTGCAGGGCTTGGAGGCATTCTCCGAAATGACAAAGGTGAAATCCTCCACATTTACTGCATAACACTTGGGGAGGCTGCCAACAATGAAGCGAAATTCGCAACCCTAGAACAAGGGCTGCAAATCCTCATCCAGCTGGGTAAGGTTTTGTTATAGTGGAAGGAAATTCCCTCCTAGCCATCACTACGATGAAGAGGTTACCAAATGGAACTCGACCGGAGAATGTCACAAAGCACTGGAGATTGGCCATGGTGACAACACTCATCGCAAAACACCTCTCCTCCCTCGGCAGCATTGTTCCACAAGCAATCAGGAGGAAAGAAAATGGCTTAACGGATTGCCTTGCCAACCACGCAGTCAATCATCCGATGGAGATCACTGACACCTATTAGCAAGATGTCATGGATAATGAGCTTTAGGATCAGTGCGCTCTCATCTTGAGGCAAGATCTTATCGAAACATCAAGAGTCGAAGAAGGGCTGCGGATTACGGCTCATTAGTCACTTATGAGAATTAACAACTCACTTCACACCAAACGTAGGTACAACGAGCGACAGGCCCATGGAGTACCTAGGGAAGGGTGGGAAATCATCCACAAGGACACAGTTCATCGAATAGGGAGGACAATCAACAAAAAATATGATCAGCACTGTCAACAAGATGTAGGGAAGGACACATAGCTCTCAACCAATAGCCTTAAGCATGGCAGAGTTAAGGCTCTAAATCAGCATCATGAGCAGGAGATGGGAAACCATAATGGTAGTTTTTATGGTAGGAACAACATATCTCCAACGGCGAAGTGGGAGATCTCAAGCCAAACCTTACCACCCTCAGCTATATCTAAGGCGTCAAACCAGGTGATCGGAACACTACTTTCTCGTGGCTCTTTTCTTATCAATCGCAGTGCTACTAGGTTTTTCATTGTATCCTTGACCTGCAATTACATAATGGCGCGTGAGGGTAGTCGGAATGTCTCCGCTAACCGGGACCTACAGAAAGCCCGAGAGGCTTATGAAACCTGTACCACATAGAAAGAGAAACGTAAAATCGAAGAGATCGAAGCTGTGGTTATAGAGGAGGAAGAACGTTTGGACGCTCAGGGTTTCGAAAAGGAAATGGACTGGCTTCCTAATCCATGCACATCAACTAGAAGAGAAACACAGTTCGTTTAAACACAAGGAGAAATGTGGAGAATGAAGACCACACTGGCCAAGGCACTCAGCATGCAGGCTGAAGATATCAAGAGAACTCACCAAGCCATCTCCCTTGTTTCTATAGAGAATTCGACTAAGCTTGATGCCATGGAGTTCAATTTCAGTGCCCTGACTCAGGAAGTCAGAATCCTTTCACAAAAACTCAGTGTCCTCATAAATCTCCTCAGGCACTCCATCCATCAGGGATCCAATGCTGCGGTGGAAGTCCCAGCGGAGGTAACGAACACTAGCCAGGTGAAGCGCCCCAATCCGCAAAGGTTTCAGCAGCCCGAGTTCGTGACTGCAATGGCTGGCCCTAGTGCACCCAGTAAACACTATGTCATTTTGAAGCTGTAAAGGCTTCTTAGTTTCTTGTATCTCTCTTGTTTTTTTATCTCTCTGTCGTAGCTGTGGAGGTCCTCCAAGCCCTCTTTCCTTTTGGACCTACCGACAAGCAGCCCAGGGTGGTGCCTTTTTCTGGTTTAGGCTCCTCTTCAGGCAGCCCTGCGTGGTTAGCCTCGGGTTCAGTAGATGTAGGTTCAACTTCTTATAGTCATTTTGAGCATGCGTTGATGATTTCGCTTTGTCTGTGCGTACATAACTTTTCTATCCTATGTATTTTTACGAACTAATAGATAACTGCCGATTTACACAAAAAAATATAGCCATTCCTTAATAATATTTGTTTTTAATATATTAATAAATTAATATCATAATTTAAATATTAGTGTTCAAATATAACTGTTACTTGAAATTATGTCTCTACATTGCTATCTATTTAAAGCCTTCGCCATGGTCTACCTCTTCATTTGGTCCTGATGATGAACCACCCCTGTTGGTTCGAAATGCATCGGCCAAAAATTTCTCTTATGTGATTTCTACCGAAAGATTTTGCTTAATTCATAGATATTGTTTTAAGCAATTTGATCTTAGAATCATTATCATGACAACACCTTATCTCAACCATTAAAACGTAGCACGATAAGTTGTCTTTCTTACTCCTTCAATTTAGCTATAATTTTAATATTTTTAAATCTTTTAAGATAATGGATAAGGCTGCGTTGATTCTTCTATTGCTCCTTTTTAGAAAAAATTCCAAATCTACATGCGTAACGTGGAATGAATTTCTCTCATGGAGAATTCATATCCTATGTTGGAGATTTTAACAAAAGTTTATGTGCAATAAGCTCCATTTGAGATAAGATAAGATAAGATAAGACAAGATAATTTTATTAATGTCCAATGAATGACCATGTAGGTCAATGGGACAGAGGGATACAAATAGTACGAGTATAATGTGGGAGTGCAAACACAACTTCTAGAAAATTCCAAAGCTAAATCTAGGATAAAATGAAGTAAAGAAGGGCACAATAATATAACAACCTCATAAACATGTATATAATTGGATCATGTAGAAATCTAAGTGAATAAGGCCAAGGTTGGAGATTGATGGTGTCAAGAGTGCTCGAGTTTGATAGGCGATGGTGACAGTGGTGTTGCCTTGCCATAAAAGTCCTCTAGATCCAATGAGGAGTTTGGCTACATGATCCTAAGGGGGATGTAGGAGTGATGTATACTCCTAACATCTGAGGCCAAACGAAAGAATCTCTAGATAAGTCTTTGGCTGCTCCCTACAGCAAGGAGGAACCTATTTGTGGGTGGGGGGGGGGGGGGGGGGGGCGAGGGGCGGCAGGCCTTGTTTGGGAACCATTTGGCACTAAACCCTTTGATGCTCCAGGTGTGAGTGAATTGATGTGCTATTCGACACCTTCGCAACAGTCTCAAGGGTACCGGTTGTCCTCCCAAAGGGGGGGGGGAGGGATAAGGGGAGACATGAGGTCTCACTACTCTACTATCTGAAATGCCCTAGAAATCATATTGTTTCTTGTTGCTTTGATGAGCTGGAACAACTTGAAAGTATTATGTTATCGTTTGAATTATTCACTGAGGTAGGTATGTAAGATCTGAGATATGTGTCCAAATATCTTCTTGATGAAGAGGGCTAGACATCTCTGGTCAAGATATTGGAAGAAGGTAGAGAGGGATACTCGAGACTCTCTATATAGGAAATGATATTGTCCTTTGATCTCATAGTTATATATGGGGCACCAAAAAGTGAGGTGCATCTTAGTGTTTGATTCCCATAGGTGGCACAAATGGTAGACCTTATTGGATCATAGTATATGGTGATACGTCTCCACCCTTGCCAACATCAGGGCCCTTCATTCGCAAGCCTAGAGTTTTTTGCTTTTTGGGAATATCTTGTTCCCACCGTGTGTTTAGCAACTTGACAGGGGCTCGACTTATTAGTTGGTCGATGGGGAGAGAGCTCAACCAAATAGAGATTGGACACAAATGGTCTTATAATGCTAGGATCTTGGATAGGAATAGGTGATGTTTTGGTAGGTAAATTAACGTCCTAGTTGGAGCTTGAGTGAGTGCATACAATGCTTGCAAGTATAAGGGGGGCGAATGATGAGGCCATCTTGCAACTCCAAAAAATGCTCTTGGTAGAAGGACACCTTTGAGCCAAGACTCACCGAGGGGGATTTCCAAGTGATCTGAATGTACAATCTATATATATCCTCTTTGATGGCCTGATTTAGTATCTGTCAAGTCGATATGAGATGTGTCTGTCTATAAAGAGAGAAGCTAAATGGAGGAAGGATCTTTGGGGAGATGATCATTGATTGAAGGAGTTGATATGCCTTTGTAAACCATCCACGAGCATGACTTGAGGGGGTAGCCAAAGCGAAGGTCCCCGAAGAACAAAGTGCAAGATAGGGGTATCTCTCTCGTCGGGTAACAAAATTTATACAAGCCTTGACTCGATGGGGAAAAGAGACCAAGTGGAGAAGGACCTCAAACTCTGCCTCAATAATGGGCTATAGACCTGTGTGTTTGCAGTGGATGATACATCGTAGAAGCAGGGTTTTGACTCTCTTCATTGTGGCTCAATCTGACGATAGTAAATTGGGTCCCTAGATCTTAGAGCCATAGAGGACCATGGGCCTAATAATGGCCTCCATGAGGTGGAGCTTTGATGAGATGTCCTAGAAATGTGCCTAGAAGCTCTGTTTCTCAATGAAGGCTAGGGAGCCATAACCTTTACTGAGCCGAGGTTGGAGTTCCTGCTGCATACCAAATTTGGGCCCTATGAACAATATCCCCAAGTAGGTGTGAGAGGTGATGAACTCAATATCTATCCCATAGTAGTAGAAGTGTAGTTCTGCAATAGAGTTTTTTGAGGCATTGAAGATCAAAACCTTGGTTTTACCCAAGTTGACCTTCAGTTATCAAAGGTCATAGAAACTAGCCAAGGTGTTAATTTATCTTTGTAATCCCTCAGGAGTAGAGGCCAACAAGACCAAGTCATCAATGAAGAGGGGCAAGGAGATTGAAACATTGTGCAATAGGCAATTATCACCCTCCTGTATGTGCTCATGGAGGAAAGGATCCAAGCTCATCAATATAAATCCAAAAGAGAGTAAGAGAGAGGGGACACCCCTACTTCACCCCAACGGTACTTCTAATGAGGTTTGAAAGACCATGGGCAATCTTGAGGCACCCCAACACTGAATCATAGAATCTCATGATAGAAGTTAAGAGGGTCTTTGATATGCCAATGTCGTGGAGTCTCTGGAATACTGCCTCCCTCAGAACCGTGTCAATTTTTTTTCGAAAATATACAAAGCAACTGTAAACCTGTGAAGAGCGATGGCAGGCCTCCTCAATGATGGCTCCGAGGGTGAAGACGTGATCAATTGTCTGGTAGTTTGGGCGGAAGCCTGCATGTCCTCTAGCTCTAAGATGTTGATTCTCTAGCTCCTCAATAATCCATTGGTGTATAATAGTGGCATAAATCTTGGAGAATGTGTGGTCCACCATGATATTTTTGTAGTTATTCGAATCAACACTGCTCCCAGAATTGTGGATCAGATGGATAATGTGTCTTGTCAAGGAGGGGGGGAATCTTGAACAAACCACATGGTTAGAAATATTTGCAATATATGACACAAGTGACTGAATGTCATGCTTGACAAATTTGGCTTGAAACCCATCCTTATCAACCACAATTTTGTTGGTACTCAAAGCTCTAGCTACTTTTCTTGTCACCAATTCAGAGAAGAGGTGGCATAAGGTGGGGTGGGAGGGGATATGGTTGGGGGGTTGTCCAGGGATATTTTAAAGGGAGGTGGTGTGCGAGATGGTATGGGGATCAAGGGTAGGAGAGATGGCATGATGTCTAGGAAATACGGCTGACCAAAAAGCTTTTGAGGAGTGGCAGAGAGCATCACAAAGTTCCCATCTTCAATGGGAGAGGAATGTTCATTTTTTTTGTGGCAAAGTAGTCTACAATAAACTTTGTGGAGGTTAGGGGAGGAAGATGTTTCATGCATAAGCATTAGGCAAAGACATTTATGCAAATATTTGCACTCATCATCAAATCAACCGTTCATAGCACAGGTATTGGGGGTAGTTTGAGGGTGAGACTTGTAAGTGGAATGGGGGTAGGAGTCAAGGGATGCTTCCATGAGGGTGATGGAAAAAGTGTCATATTTAGCTGTGGCTGGGTTTAAGGCTCTAAAGTCAGAGATTGGAGGGAGCAACACCTTGTGGCAAGTATTGTATGCATTTGCATAATCTCTATTAAAAAGGAAGGTGGTATGGGTGGATAAAGCGGTAGCAGTGGATACAAAGAGAGGAGAAGGGGATGTAGAGAGGGAGAAGGCGAGGAAAACACAGTTAACAAAAGTGAGGCAGGAGACTAAGAAGTGCTAGATCTAGGGGAGGAGGTCTTGGTTGGCAGGATATAGTCAAGTACACTAGCTCCATGATCCAAGTGAATATTGGTGGCCACTCACCTATTTTACTTGGACCTCTAACATTGTTTCCTTTTAGTCTCCTTAATTCTAGCACAACTTTCTATTTTTGACAGTTTTTAGGGTCCTAAATTCCAAATCCATTTTGAGGTCCTAAAAGACGTTTTCTCGGAAAAACAAAAAGCCCCAAAAAGTGCCAGAATTTGTTTCACAAATTCTTTTTTCGCCTCCGCATGGAGATCTTCAAAATGAGATATTATGATAGCCAAACATAAATCGTATGCTAAAGTTATGAGCCCAGGAAGTTGGCAGTCCAACTTACCCCAATGGTGCTCAAAACCGTTGGTGCTTCATCTCCTAGGGTTAGAGTTTCACACTTCTTCTTTATAATAAAAAGATTTTCAAGCCTCATTGTAATAGAGTTCAGAAGGCATGTTGCCGTCACATCTCTTCTCAGAGATAAGCTACCATCGCAGAAGCTAGTTTGTTTCATTTTGCATGTAAATAATTTTCAGTACTTGTTATTAATTAAATGAATTTCCATTCTTTCACTATATCTTTGTGTTCTGTTTAGATCTATATTTCATTTTGTTCCTTCATAAATACTAATCACTCCACTGAAATGAGGAAAGTAGGTAAAATCCCTTGAATCAAGAAAACAAGTTCATTCAAAATCAATAATCCATGAGATTCCCCTATCTATAAGAGTTATCTCCTATAAGTAGTCCATGAGATTCCCCTATCTTTAAGAGTTATCTCCTATAACTTGTGAGGGGTTCATGTCTTTCGTGTGAGCTCGTATGAAAACCCTCTGACGCTGGATCCAACTCCTGAAGACAAAGTGCACCATCTGCTCTGTAATGGAAGGGTTCCTGCAAGTCTTTGGTGTGCATGTTAAAATCTCCTAGAAGGATGATGCCATACAGATGTTATGGCATAATTAGTAATTAGTATCTTTATTTTAAAACACAGATGTCATATAAATTCTTTGAATATTACAAAGATACCTTTACCATAATAATAATAAAAACTCTTAACAAACGTCACATAAATAATTTAAACTTCTTAACCGTCTTTATCCAGTGACAAGTCTCTATATTTAAATTGTTTCCACTTATTCATTTTCCTCCTGGTTCTCTGTGTATTTTATGCTAGTGTGTATTTGCACAAGCCTGTTGCCTGACCTTCTCCTCTCTTCCTAAATGTTGCCGTCAATGAGCACGTCTGAAATCACAGCGTGCGCTGCTTCTTCATGAGATCCCACGATTCAGAGAATCACTCTCAATCTCTACCAAGTTGTTAGTGTTTTTGGTTTTTCTTTTTGCCATGGATATAAAATCTGAAAAAATTATCATGCTTCAAGCTGAGCGAACACAGGCATTTACTGGTTCATGCTTCATATGGTTCAGGCTCCACAGAATTAATAGTATAATGATTTAGGCTGGTCAACACTTAGTAGGCATTTTCTGGTTCATCATTCACTCAGCCTGAATCATGATAAATATTAATTCTGTAAAACTTCCGTGGCTTGGTTTTCCAGCGGATTTGAATTTCTTGAGAAATGGGGAAGTCCTCTCAATGACCGTATATGCTTTTTTAACCCTATAAAAGGAGCATATAGGGTTAAAAAAGCATATACGGTCATTGAGAGGAGTCCACGGGCAGAGCTTAGCCTTCAGTCCTCCATTGGGAGGAGTCCACAGGCAGAGCTTAGCCTTCAGTCCTCCGGTAGGTGGAAGAGGAAGCGGAGCTCTCGGCTATGGATGCGTTTTGATGCAGCAGGGACGTCAGAGTTGCTTGAATGCGATAAACAAACGATAATGAAGCGCGTCTCCATTCCTAAAAGGGATTTGAGGATTTTGGGCCCTCTTTTCTCCCATTCATCAAACATTCTCGGTAAGCTTCAACCCTACTTTAATCTGGTCATTTATTTCTCTGTGAGAATTCAGTTGATAGATTTGGATACTAGAAACAAATTGGGATCATGCTCCGACAGATTTTGAAATTTAGGCTACCAGAGGTTGTTAAACACATAATTGCTTTTGTAGCCAGCATTATTTACTCGCCCATGAGGATCATGAACTATCTCTTTGATCGCTTCTAGCTGGCCTTAAAATGTCAAACACCACAAGCAGCCTGCCTACCAGGGCAAAATGATCTTCAAAGGGTGAACCATTGAAGTTAAGCAGGTTGGGTTAAACTGTTACCACAAGGACATTTTTTAGGTGAATCATTCTCAAAAGGCTATAAGTCTTTTTTTTAAGTTATATAAGCATATTTACAATTTGAGTGGATTTAATGGTTAAGAATATGTGTTTTGTTATAAGTGGCTATTGATTTAAATCTAGAAGGGTTAGAGTATGCACACTTCTATTGATTTTAGCAATTAAATCTGTGTAAAATCAAGTCGGTTTCATACACCAATTTAATGTCTAATCGTGACTAGTTCAAACTATCAAATCTCAAAAAGACTAAAATATTTTAACAATCAAATCTTTATATAGAAACAAGTCCCTTATCCTACAAACAAAAAATTTCATATACCAATTTAATATCTAACATAATTATAACCTTAAAAATAAAATTATTATATTATTTTTATTATAATAATCCAAAAATAAAACCTTTCTCAATTCCTTCATTCCTTTTTTTTATCTGTAAAATGATCAAGTCTTTTATAAATAAATAATCTTACCAGTCATCGCATTGAACCATGACCCGACCAATAACTTATAAGTTTTATCACCATAACAATACTATTCCATTATAATCATCCAAGAATAATCATCCAAAACAAGGGAGTTTCCCCATTACTTCTTCATACCTTTAAGACCATTAAACCATTATAATCATCCAAAACAAGGGAGTTTCCCATTACTTCTTCATACCTTTAAGACCATTAAACCTTTGTAAGTGCCCTCACAAACCATCCCCACTGAACCATGACCCATCTCCTTTGTCAACATTAAGTATAATTAACCATGACTAATCGAGTTGAAGTTTAGTCATTAGCGGAAATAGCAGAGGAGCTACTTTAAACATTACATTGAAGCTTCTATCGACATATAAGTCATTTAGTTTAACATATCTTTATTGGCTATGGTGAAATGGCTTAAAGCACTCTTCCTTTCCTTACACTTAGATAGGTCACTGGTAGATTTTGGAGCTTCTTGCTATTCTTTTATCCATTTCAAAGTATTTTGTAGTGCAAGGTGCTTGAAGAGGCGGGTTTAAGAAATGACATGGTTTATTAAAAAAAAAACTTATTACAAGTAATTTTTTTTAATCAATTTTTTCAACTAAAAATATAAGATATATTTTATAATTAACTATTAAAATTTTTAAAACATTTATATTATATTTATAATATTAATACTAAAATATATTAATTTAATATTAAATACTATATAAATTATAATTTGATATTTCATTTCTAAACTAAACAAAATATAAAATACTAAAATCAAAATTAAATTTTAAAATTAAGTCATATTAATTTATTATTATTTTTAATAATTTTATTTAATCGCTATTAATGAGTTTTTAAATGATATTTTATGTTAAATCTTTTAAATATTTAACGATCCCTTTATTTATTTATTTATTTTTATTGATATTTAATAAAAAAGATTATATTAGTATATTTATAAAAAATTTATTTAATTATTAATTATTAAATTTGTTATTATATGTGAATTAAATGATTTATTTTTCAAAAGAATGATTCAATTATCTTAAAATTTATTGGGAGAAGTTACTAAATTTACTTTACCTTTGACTGTGATTTATAGGATTAAGGTCTTTTCATGGGGGTTTATTATTTTCTTTTAGTTCTTTGATGAGGATTTTCAAAATCTTATTTTTTTTCCAAGTTAGGCTGAGTACTAGTATAGATTGATCTTAACAATTAATCTACCAAGAGCTGAGAGGGATCAAATTTCGTTGTATGCAAACCACATGCAAAACTTCGTCAAGAGATTTAATCTCTTTTAGTGCTTGATAAATCCTTGATTTAGATGGATCTATAATGGTGCTATGTCTCTCTCTCTATATATAGACCATATGTAATTTTTCACTATTTAAATTGAATAATTGAATGAATTACAAATTATCTCTTAAAAAATAACTAAATTATTTTATCTTTAATTACATTTTCTTTTTGGATATTAAAATGTTTTACTAAAGTCAACTCTAACACATATATACACATAATCTATATATAACAAAAAGAAACATATATAATTATATATATATATATATCATTATATATATATATACTAATATATATATATATATAAATCTATATATACAAAGAATATATATATATATTAAACAATTTATTGAAGTTTCATATTGAAATATTTATAGAAGATATAGAAGTTTTTCTAAATCTTAATTACTTCATGGTTTATTTCTATAAAGTTATAAAAATTATATTACTTAACATAAATATGGAAATATTTTATTTATAACTCCAAAAGTGAAAATGAAATATCTTTGCCACAATTTTTCACAATGGACTATAATATTAATAACCAACCATTTGAGCACAATGGCTATTGATGTTTTGTAATGGTTTTAATTAAAACTAACAAAATATCTATAATTATTTGCGTTTTTACTATAGCATACATTTTTTTTTAAATTTAAAATAATTTTTTTAAGGTACACAATGCGCTGGAAACTGAGAAATGCTAGCACACACATAAAATTAACACAATTACTTTTGGACAAAAGTCCCTAGAGAAACCCAACTTGGGAAAACTAGTGCAACAACTAAGGGTTTTATTATTATGCATCGGCGAGAAACTCTGAGTACAATTGGATGCCGAAATCTAACAATCCTACAGAGAAAAAATACTGCCAAAATTCTAGTGAGGAATTTGCCCACCCCACAAGCAATCCGTGACACAACTTGCCTTCAGAAACTCGACCCTCTAACCCTCTGTGTTAGCCTCTGCGCTGCTCTTCGCAACCTGCTTAACGTCAAGCCTCTGACTGGTCTCTGATGAAGTCGTTCTGCCCTCTGCTAGCTAGAAAGTTGCTTCTCCGGCACTCTCGGGCTCCTTCTCGACCTCTGGAACTAAAGACGTCTTTCCCTCTCAGCAAATCAAACTTGCCTCTAGATGTTGTTGCGCTACCCTTGTGTCAACCTTTCTGTGGCTCTTTTGCCTCTCTACAAATGCACTCACTAGATCTGGAATACTTCCTTTCAGCCTCACTATATCTGCCCCTCTCACACTGCTTCGATCTCTATCTCTCTCCGAAAACTGGCTGCTGCTACTTTGGAAATTGATCTGCTAAGAAATCGAACTGCTCAAGTGTCCTCTCCATCACCACATCGATCTCCTCTATTGGAGCACCAACAACCAAGATTAAAACTTAATCAATGGCTAGGACCATATCTGGATCGATCAGTGTGAGTTTTAGATGATTCTCACCTTATCTCAATTAATATTGATTAATTAACCATATTCCCTAAGTTTAGACTTATGAAATATTTAAAAATTGGTTAATAATCTAATTAAGTCATTTCTAGGTGGAATTTCTAGAAACAATTTCTGGGTTTTGGAGATCTCATGTATTCTAGTCTCTCCACCAAATTTCGTGGCTAGAACACATCCGGTGCTACAAAAACTAACGTTGTCTACCTATAGAATGCTCTCACATTGATGTTGGATGGAAGAATGATGTGCCCACCTATAGAATGTTGTCACATTGATGCTGGATGGAAGACTGATATGGCCACCTATAGAATGTTGTCATTGGCTTATGTGAGGCTTAGTTGAGTCCAGACACCCCATGGGACAGATTTTATCCCTCACTAGTGGGACTAAACCTCACCCAAGCTAACTAATCTACACGTCATGGATGAGGACTTTTAAATCTTAACTCAAGCATAGATTTTATGAGATTATGACAAGGAACCAAAAAATATTAAATTGTTTTCTATGGAGATAACAAATATTATACCAGGAAAATTAATTGAAGGAAATAAGCTAGTAAAGTAGAAAAAATCCACTTGATCATTCGACAGAAATTTAATCTTGCAATTGGGAGGGAGTTGCAATCGTTTCTTATGAAAATTATTATTTAACATATTTCCCATAGTTTATCCTTAAAATCCAAGATTCGATTCCCGTCTAATTTTTTTATTATTATTAAATTCTCTGAAAGCCTTATGATGTTACTAGGATTTAGTTAACTATGCCACATTTTGAAAGGTTCTTCAACTCTTTTGTATCAATCACTTACTCTATGTTAAACATCAATACTTTTCCTCAAATTTTTAGGGAACATATTAATCCAATCCTCAGCCTTTGCTCCATAGCTCTAGTGTGTATCTTTAGTTTTCCTCGTGAATGCTTCTCTAAATTGGCATAATGTTCTTTTATTTACCTTCACCTTTATGCATTAATTTCATGTTTTACATTACAAGATTGGGATTGTTACAAGATTACTAGTATATCTTTCAAGTTTTGTTTGGGAGTGGGTTAAATTTATTTATTTATTTTATTTTATTTTATTTTTTTCTACAGGGAAAAAACATAATTTTTATTAAGAGAATAATAATTACATTTTGTAGACACATAACATGTGTATGCAAGTAGCTACAGAAAGAGCAAGATGAAACTTAAAAGTATAGTAAAATAACAAATAGGTTCTTTTATCAGGCTAAGAACCAGTGAGCATAACATAGGAAAAAAGCACAACAAAAGAGAAAATATTATGGTGACAACTAGATCCATTTTTTTCTTTTTTGTTTTTCCTTTTATGCACTTTTTGCTGGCCATTTCAATTTGCTTCGATAGGAACCAAAGCCATTTCATGTCCTAGTGGGGGGACTTCTTTATCAAAATCTAAGCTTTTAGAGATATGAGCTCTTTTTGCACCCCGAATTTCATCCAATGATGGAGAGTCCTCTAGGTACTTTCCATTCTGATGTATGGTCATTGTCCCTAGATGAACAATAGTTTCCTCTTTCAGCATGTCTTCCTGATGAGCCATATCCTTCATTTCATATTTTTCAGGGTGTATTTCCTTATTATCTTCTTCTTCATCCTCAAAAGGATATTGTTCTATGAATTGCCATCCTCTTGGTCTGTTAGGCTACCTCTTCTTCTTCTCAAGATTCTTCTTTTCTTGAGGACATGTTTTCTGTAGACAACCTATTTGAAAACACATGTGACATCAGAATGTTGTGTTCTCATAGTCAAGGACTTATGTCCAATGAAATTTGTTATGTTTCAATATTATATGATCTAGGATCTCTTTGCTAAGATCAATCTCCACAGATATTCTGGAATATGTGAAGATTTCATTCTCTATTCGTCGTGAAGCCTTTTTTTTGTACTTTCCCAGTGTGTTTCCAATGTCTTCAAGGACATTATGATGTCTCCAGTTGTGCTAGGAAAGAAGAAGGCTCATCCTTTTTCTATTATGTTCCATGTAACAGAGGGCTTGCATAGAGCAATAGAGAATGGGAGAGGCTCAACCTCATTCTCCATACAAAAAAGAAAGTCCCTTGGGCCAAAATCTCAAGGCTTTTCCATAGATTCAAACTGTGAAAGAAAATTATGGTGACATATGGGAAAATGAAAGATAAGAGCTAGAATTACAATAGTCGCCCACAAAAAAATGAAAGGAAGGAGACTCCTTTAGCACCGCCATCAATGCACCTAAGGTGTCAATGAGGCATGCAACGGTCCATGGAAAAAATATTATAGAAAAAACTTTTATTGAGCTGAAATCCCCTCTGAACCCAAATCGTCCCTATCTGCCAACATCTTCTGTGGAGAAAGGGACAACGTCGCACATGAGGGAACTCATTGTATGAGTTGAATCCCAATTTAAGGTGCAAGCCACACACATTGCAGAGTCGATTGGCTTGAGTTTGCTCCATGTCCCAATCATCGAGAGGCCAAGCGATGACTAGCTCATGCCAACAATGAGAAACTAAATATCAGAGAACATAGTAACCCTAGATGCCATCGCTCCATTCATCTTTTTTTTTTAAGGTTATGAATCTAAATAACACATTGTTTATATATATATATATTATATATAAAATAATATATATATATATATATATATAGTAACTTCAAGTTTCAATGGATCACACTTCGTTAAAGAGAGTCATTTTTTGTTGTAGTCAATCTCCCATATATATATAATATATATATGGGAGATTGGACTACAACAAAAAATGACTCTTCTTAACGAAGTGAGAGCCAATTGAAACTTGAAAGTTACAAAAATAAGAAAACTACATCTTTTATTTGGGCATGATTGGTTAGTTATGAAAGAAACTACAACCATTCTATCACACACGAAAGCCATAATGCCTCATGCTAAGGAGTTCGAATCATATCCTATTACCAGAATGGGAGTTGCTGGATTCGCTGAAGTCTGCCTTGATATAGGGGGAATTCCAAGATGGCACTCAATCTACTCCATTATTCTATCGAGAGTGTTAAGATGCTTGTGTATGTGCTCAAGGGAATGGAGGATATCTAGACGGGATTCGTGGCGATCTAGGATAGTCCGACCCATCAGAAATTTCATTTTCCAATACAGTTCAATTGCCTACATACCCTGATTGTACCTTCCTCTCATGTAAATCCCAATAACATATTACTCGGTTTCATAGATATTTTCTGTATTCAGGCTTCTGTGATCCATAATGAACTAAGCAAAGTCTTTCGATAGAAATCACATAAGAGAAATTATATATATAT
>APFE030255215.1:17409-28194 GCA_000404065.3 Pinus taeda
TCTCAATTAGGGTCTTGACTCATTTTTATAATTTTTGACTACCCTCCTTGTTTAGAGTTTGATTTTTTTTTAATAAATTAATTTAAATATTATTTTTCAAAAACTAACTATTTAATATAGCGGTTACTTATTAATATTTGTTCTTAATAAATTAATAAAGTAGTATCATAATTTAAATATTGTTTTTCGAAAACTAGTAATATTTGGTTTTAATAAATTAATTTAAGTATTATTTTTCAAAAACTAGCCGTTTAATATAGTTGTTCCTTAATAATATTTGTTTTTAATATATTAATAAATTAATATCATAATTTAAATATTAGTATTCAAATATAGCCGTTACTTGAAATTATGTCTCTACATTGCTCTCTATTTAAAGCCTTTGCCATGGTCTGCCTCTTCATTTGGTCTTGATGATAAACCACACTTGTTGGTTCGCAAAGTGTCGGCCAAAAATTTGTCGTATTTGATTTCTACCAAAAGACTTTGCTTAATTCATAGATATTGTTTTAAGCAATTTGATCTTAGAATCATTATCATGACAACATCTTATCTCAACCATTAAAACATAGCTCGATAAGTTGTCTTTCTTACTCCAATTTAGCTATAATTTTAATATTTTTAAATCTTTTAAGATAATGAATAAGACTATGTTGATTCTTCTATTTGCTCCTTTTTAGAAAAAAATCCAAATCTACATGGGTAACGTTCAATGAATTTCTCTCATGGAGAATTCATATCCTATGTTGGAGATTTTAACAAAAGTTTACGTGCAATAAGCTCCATTTGAGATAAGATAAGATAAGATAAGATAAGACAAGATAATTTTATTAATGTCCAACAAATGACCATGTAGGTCAATGGGAGAGAAGGATACAATTAGTACGAGTATAATGTGGGAGTGCAAACACAACTTCTAGAAAATGCCAAAGCTAAATATAGGATAAAATGAAGTAAAGAAGGGCACGATAATAGAACAACCTCATAAACATGTATATAACTGGATCATGTAGAAAGCTAAGTGAATAAGGCCCGGGTTGAAGATTGATGTTGTCAAGAGTGCTCGAGCTTGATAGGCGATGGCGAGGGGGGCGACAGTGGTGTTGGCTTGCTATCAGAGTCATCTAGAACCAATGAGGAGTGTGGCTACATGATCCTAAGGGTGATGTAGGAGTGAGGTATACTCCTAACATCTAACGCCAAAGGAAAGAACCTTTGGATATGCCTTTGGCTGCTCTACTGTGGCTAGGGAGGAACCTATTTGGTGGCGAAGCGGGGAGGCTTGTTTGGGAACCATTTGGCACTAAACCCTCTGATGCTCCAAGTGTCAGTGAATTGATGTGCTATTCGACACCTTCGCAATGATCTAAAGGGTACCGGTTGTCCTCCCAAAGGGGTGGGGAGGAGATAAGGGGAGACCTAAGGTCTCACTGCTCTACTATCTGAAATACCCTGGAAATCATCTTGTTTCTTATTGCTTTGATGAGCTGGATCAACTTAAAAGTATTATTTTATCGTTTGAATCATTCACTGAGGTAGAGTATGTAGGATTTGAGATATGTGTCCAAATATCTTCTTGATGAAGAGGGCTAGACATCTCTGGTCAGGATATTGGAAGAAGGTAGAGAGGGATACTCCAGACTCTCTATATAGGAAATGGTACTGCTTTTTGATCTCATAGTTATATATGGGGCACCAAAAAATGAGGTGCATCTCAGCCTTTGACTCCTATAGGTGGCACAAATGGTAGACCCTATTAGATCATAGTATATGGTGATATGTCTCCACTTGAAGTTGATCAACCCAACTTGAAGCTGTCCTAGTTGGAGCTTGAGTGAGTGCATACAGTTCCTGCGAGTATAAGGGGGCAGATGATGAGGCCATCTTGCAGCTCCAAAAAATGCTCTTAGTAGAATGACAACTTTGAGCCAAGACTCACGAGGGGGGCTGCCAAGTGATCTGAATGTATAATCTATTTATATCCTCTCTAATGGCCTGATTTTGTATCTATCAAGTCGGTATGAGATGTGTTGGTATGTAAAGGGAGAAACTAACTAGAGGAAGGATATTTGGGGAGATGATCATTAATTGAAGGAGTTGAGATGCCTCTGTAAACCATCCATGAGCACAACTTGAGGGGGTAGCCAAAGCGACGGTCCCCGAATAACAAAGTGCAAGATAAGGGTATCTCTCTATTTGGATAACAAAATTTCTACAAGCCTTGATTCGATGGGGAAAAGAGACCAAGTGGAGAATGACCTCAAGGTGAAATCTGTGGACCTCAAACTCTGCCTCAATAATGGGCTATAGACCTGTGTGTTTGCAGTGGATGATACATCATAGAAGCAGGGTTTTGACTCTTTTCATTGTGGCTCAATCTGACAATAGTAAATTGGGTCTCAAGATCTTGGAACCATAGAGGACCATGGGTCTAATAATGGTCTCCATGAGGTGGAGCTTTGATGAGATGTCCTAGAACTATGCCTGGAAGCTCTATTTCTCAATGAGGGCTAGGGAGCCATAACCTTTACTGAGTCGAGGTTGGAGTTCCTGCCGCATACCGAATTTGGGCCATATGAACAATACCCCCAAGTAGGTGTAAGATGCGGTGATCTCAATGTCTATCCCATAGTAGTAGAAGTGTAGTTCTACAATAGAGTTCTTTGAGGTATTGAAGATTAAAACCTTGGTTTTACCCAAGTTGACCTTCAGTTATCCAAGGTCATAGAAACTAGCCAAGGTGTCAATATATCTTTGTGATCCTTCAGGAGTAGAGGCCAATAAGACCAATTCATCAATGAAGAGGAGCAAGGAGATTGAAACATTATGCAATAGGCAGTCATCACCCTCCTGTATGTGCTCATGGAGGAAAGAATCGAGCTCATCAATGTAAATCCAAAAGAGAGTCAGAGAGACGGGACACCCCTACTTCACACCAACATTACTTCGAATGAAGTTCGAAAGACCATGGGCCATCTTGAGGCGCCCTAGCAATGACTCATAGAATCTCATGATAGAAGTTAAGACGATCTTTAATATGCCAATGTCATTGATTCTATGGAATAATGCCTCCCTCAGAACTGTGTTAATTTTTTTCGAAAATATAAAAACCAATCGTAAACTTGTGAAGAGCAATGATGGGCCACCTCAATGATGGCTCCGAGGGCAAAGATTTGATCAATTGTCTGGTAGTTTAGGCAGAAGCTCACATGTCCTCTAGCTCTAAGATTTTGATTCTCTAGCTCCTCAGTGATCCATTGGTGTATAATAGTGGCATAAAGCTTAGATAATGTGCGGTCCACCATGATATTTTTGTAGTTATCTGAATCAACACTGCTCCCATAATTGTGGATCAGATGGATATTGTGCCTTGTCCAAGGGGGGGGGGGGAATATTGAACAAACCACATGGTTAGAAACATTTGCAATATATGACTCAAGAGACTGAATGTCATGCTTAAAAAATTCGGCTTGAAACCCATCCTTATCAACTACTATGTTGGTACTCAAAGCTCTAGCTACTTTCCTTGTTGCAAATTCAGGGAAGAGGTGGCATAAGGTGGGGTGGGAGGGGATATGGGTGGGGGGTTGTCTAGGGATATTATAAAGGGAGGTGGTGTGGGAGATGGTTTAGGGATCAAGGGTAGGAGCGATGGCATGATGTCTATGAAAGAGGGCTAACCAAAAAGCATTGGAGGAGTGGCAGAGAGCATCACAAAGTTCCCATATTCATTGGGAGAGGAATGCTCATTTTTTGTGTGGTGAAGTAGTCTACAATAAACTTTGCGGAGGTTAGGGGAGGAAGATGTGTCATGCATAAGCATGAGGCAGAGATGTTTATGAAAATATTTGCACTCATCATCAAATCAATCATTCATAGCACAAGTATTGGGGGCAGTTTGAGGGTGAGACTTGTGAGTGGAATGGGGGTAGGAGTTAAGGGATGCTTCCATGAGGGCTATGGAAAGTGTGTCGTATTTAGCTGTGGTTGTGTCTAACGCTCTAAAGTCAGAGATGGGAGGGAGCAACGCCTTGTGGCAGGGATTGTATGTGTTTGCATCATCTCTATAAAAAAGGAAGGTGGTATGGGTGGATAGAGGGGTGGGAGGGGGTACAAAGAGAGGAGAAGGGGATGTAGAGAGGGAGAAGGCGTAGAAAACATGGTTAACCAAAGTGAGGCGGGAGACTAAGAAGTGCTAGATCTAGGGGAGGAGGTCTTGGTTGGCCAGGATATAGTCAACTACACTAGCTCCATGATCCAGATAAATATTGGTGGTCACTCACCTATTTTACTTGGACCTGGATATTGTTTCCTTTTAGTTTCCTTAATTCTAGCACAACTTTCTAGTTTTGACTGTTTTTAGGGTCCTAACTTCCGAATCCATTTTGAGGTCCTAAAAGATGTTTTCTGGGACAATAAAGAGCCCAAAAGAGTGCCAAAATTTGTTTCAAAAATTCTCTTTTCACCTCCTCATGGATATCTTCAAAATGAGGTATTATGATAGCCAAACATAAAACATATGTTAAAGTTATGACCCCCGAAAGTTGACAGTCCAACTTACCCCAATGGGGCCCAAAACTGTTTGTGCTTCATCTCCTAGGGTTAGACTTTCACATTTCTTCTTTATGATAAAAAGGCCTCCGAGCCTCATTGTAATAGATTTCAGAAGGCATGTTGTCATCACATCTCTTCTCAAAGATAAGCTACCATCGCTCAAGCTAGTTTGTTTCACTTTGCATGTAAATAATTTTCAATACTTGTTATTAATTAAATGAATTTCCATTCTTTCACTATATCTTTGTGTTCTGTTTAAATCTATATTTCATTTTGTTCCTTCATAAATCCAAATCGCTCCACTAAAATGAGGAAAGTAGGTAAAATCCCTTGAATTAAGGAAACAAGTTCATTCAAGATCAATAGTCCATGAGATTCCCCTAGCTGTAAGAGTTATCTCCTGTAACTTGTGAGGGGTTCATGTCTTTCCTATGAGCTCCTACGAAGACCCATTGATGTTTGATCCAACTCCTAAAGGCAAAGTGCATCATCTTCTCTGTCTTGGATGGGTACCTGCAAGTCTTTGTTCTCCACGTTAAAATCTCCTAGAAGGATGTTTCCTTTGAGAAAGGAGTAGTGGGAGATGTTTTCATAGAGCTCAAGGAAAGGGTCTCCATCACACTCCTTATGAAGTGTGAAGTGAAATGTGGCAGGTGGAAAGTAGCAAACTATAATGTATCTATCCTAGAGTGTAGGGGGTTGCTCTGATGGATTTGGACCCACAAAAATCTAGCATGCTCATTTGAAGAAACCAATGTGACTTGGCTCTAGAGGGAGCCTGGTATAAGATACACTACACCCCATGAGCCTCTAACATTTTTGGACCTTGTATCATGCTGACATGACCATGCCCAGTGGTACCAATGAATCGAGGATGGGCTCCACATAGGACTTTCATGTGTCTTTGTAAGGAAAAGGAGGTCGTAGAACCCAATTGCATTATGGAGCATGCTTTGGGAAGACCAAAATACACCATTATAGTTCCAACAACCAATGGAGATGGTGGAATTGTGCCCCCTATCATCTCCTCCATCTGAAAGGGACCATCATTTGGCTCATGGTCGGGAATATCCTTGAGGAGTTGAATCTTGAATGATGGCTTTGAGATCAAAAATTATCGTTCGTTTCCCTTCTTCTCATGTAACTACAACCTGATCTCTAGATAGCTTGAGTTCTTTCCGTTGGGATTTCATGAGGTCGAGATCAAGAAAAAATCTCTGTGAGGGTGGGAGTGAGGTAAGTCTTCTCTTGGCCAAAAGAGTTGTCATACAGTCCTTGAAGGTATGGAAATGAATAAAGAGTGTGGAGTTGGGCCCCATCCATGCATAATCAAGAGTGATATCCTCTAGGTCCGACATGTCATAACGAAAATATGTACCTTTCAATGGAACCATTAGAGGTGCAACCCATGTACGCTCAAATTAAGCTCTCAAGTATGAAAAAAGTACTCCTCATTCAATTTTGCTTGTACAACTCCCCAACCATTGTAAGCCTAGGGGGGGTGGGGGAAGGGGTTGTTCCCTTGTTTCCCTTTTATAGACAACTTCAACCCAAGAGTTAGACACCACAAGTAGCCTACCTACCTAGGAAAATTGATCCTTAAAGAGTGAACCATTGAAATTAAGCATGTTTGGTTAAGTTGTTACCATAAGGGCACTCTTCATGAGAATCATCTTCAAGAAGCGAATTGTTACCATAAGTATTTTCGGGTTAAGCTATATAAGCATATTTAGATAAGTTATCACTATAGAAGTATAGTTTGAGTGGATTTAATGGTTAAGAATATTTTTGTCATAAGTAGTTATTGGTTCAAATCCAAAGAAGCTAGAGTATGTAAACCTCTATTAGTTTTAGCAATCAAATCGTTGTATGGAAGTGAGTCTCTTGTCCCACAAACAAAAAAATTTATACAACAATTTAATATCTAATATAACTGCAACTTTAACATTAAATTGTTATTTTTATTATAATAACCAAAAATAAAACCTTTGTTATTTCCTTCTTTGTACCTATTAAAAAGATTAAGTTTTTATAAGTAATCTCACACACTATCACCACGGAACCATGACCCATAACTTAAAATTTTTACCACCGTAACATTATAATCATCCGGAACTAGGACCTTTCCCATTACTTCTTCATACCTACAAGACAATTAAACCTTTCTGACCCATAACTTAAAAGTTTTATCACCGTAACATTATAACCATCTAGAACTAGGACCTTTCCCATTACTTCTTCATATGTATAAGACAATTAAACCTTTGTAAGTGCCCTCACAAACCATGTCATTGAGCCATGATCCATATCCTTACATTGAAGCTTATATTGACATATAAGCCATTTGCTTTACTATATCTTTATTGGCCATGGTGAAATGGCTTAAAGCACTTTTCCTTTTCTTACAATGGCCGATGAAAGTATATTTTGGAGCTTCTTGCTATTCTTTTATCCATTTGAAGATATTTGAGGTTGCGAGGTGTTTGAAGAGGTAGTGGCCTATAAAATTGTTCAAAAATGATGTGGCTTATTGATATTATTATTATTTTTAATTAAGAGAAGAATGGCTTATTAACGTTAATTTTTTGAATTACTTTTTTCTACTTAAAGCTGAGATATATTTTTATAATTAATTAAAAAATTATAACATTAATATATATTTATAATATTAAGTAAAATATATTAATTCAATATTAAATATTAATAAAAATATAATAACTGATTAAATTTCAATTAAATAATATTCATGGATATATAAAATATTTAAATTTAAATCATATTAATTATTATTTAAAAAACAATCTATTTAATATTATTAATTATTGATGTCTATGGGGTTTTGGATAGCTACTGACAAGGTGTTTTGTTAAAGCACTTCTTGATGTGAAGTTACTGGTTCAATTCTCCATCATGATAAGAGTGATATATTGGACATGATAAAGATGTAGTCATGCCAAGCTTTAAAAGAAAGTATCGTTAATTATTGTTTAATAGACTTCTCTATAAATATATTTATATTTATATATATACTAATATATATTATATATATATATATATATAAATATATAATATAATCCTTATTAATATAAGCAAATTTGTAATTAAGATCTTTGTTTTTTATGAGGATTTAAATTTTTTTTTATTTTTATTTTTTTCAAGTTAAGGTTTGTAGTGTTTAACTTCGATGTTCGATGGAAGAGCAATTCTTCCACTTATAAGATGTTGTCAATGGCTTATCCAAAGCTTGGTCAAACCTGGACACCTCATGTGGCAATTTTATCTCCCACAGGTGGCTCACACCCTTAACCCCTCTCATGAGATTTGAATCAATAACCTCATGGGAACTAACCCTCACCAAAGCCCATTAAATCACCTTCAAATTTTGACACAAATATTAATTATTTGTAAGATTATGACAAGTAACCAAAAGGTATTAGAACTGTTTTCTAAACAGATAACACATACAAGGAAAACTAATTTAAAGAAATAGTTAGTAAAGTAGAGAAAATTATTTCATTTGGCAAAAATTCAATCCCATAGTTAGGAAGGAGCTGCAATTGTTTCTTATGAAAAATTTCATTTTACATATTTCCTATAATATATACTTAAAATCTAAGATTTTGATTCCTTTCCAAGTTATTTTGATTACTAAGTTACACTCTCTTAAAATCTTATGACGTAACTAGGATTTAGTTAACTATGTCACATTTACCTTAACTCTGTGTATCAATTACTTGCTGTTAAACATCCTTACTTTTCCTTCTTCAATTCTTAGTGAACATATTAAGCCTTTTCTCAACCTATTTCTCTCAATTGACACTATTTTTTTATTTACTTTTATTTTCATACATAAATTATATATATATATTTAGAATGTTTCACAAATTCATTCATATTTAGAAAATATATATATATATATATATAATATATATATATATATATAATATTGTCTTTTTTCTTTTCTTATAACACATTATTTATTTATTTCGTTAATATAAAATTTTGTTATGTTTCGCAATACATTTCTTTAAATATTCAGATTTTTTTTTTTTTTTTTAATTAATTTTACAAACATACCATTACTCCTTTGTTATATAGATATACACCAACACCATTACTCTTTTGTTTAAAAGATTTGATCTTAAGAATCATTATCGTCGCAACATCTGAGCTCAACCATTAAAACGTGGCTTGTCAAATTGTCTTCTTTCTTCCTCCTTTAATAGCTATAATTTTAATATTTTCAAGTCCTTTAAGATAATGAGTGAGCAAGTGCAGATTATTCTATGTGCTGCACAAATTCCAAATCTGCATGATAACGTGGAATGGATTTCTCTCTTGGGGAATTCGTAGCCTTTGTTGGAGATTAGAGAGAAATCCTAATTGGTGATAGATGTGCGCTCCTTCTCTTGTCAAAGGACATTGGTTTGTATACATGTTTTTACTTCTTTACTATTTATAGTGGGCTTTATCTCTCCAATGTTGGCATAACGTTTTTGTATATTACATAATTGGTTTTATTTGAAAAAATTTAATTTAATTTTAAAAAAATCAATAGTAGTTTATTATATATTTTTTGAAATTTTAATCATTTTAAGAGGTTTATGATTTAAAAATTTTCAATATATATTTTGAAATTTTAATCATTTTAAGAGGTTTATGATTTAAAAATTTTCAATATATGATTGTTAGGGGATACATCACTGTGCATGTTAGGGGTATCAAGTTTATATGTGACTTTGACCTTGGTGAATTTTACTTCATGACAACTCTGAGAGCATAACAGTCTTTTTTGACAACATTCACATTTTTTGAGGTAATTCACGGTTCCCAATGCAACTTGGTGGTCAAAAAGTTGACCCAGGTAAAGTTTGATTAGAAGATTCCATGCTACGTGGAATTTTTTAGATCCAAGCATCCAATGGCTAGTTATAGCTTGGTCAAACTTGGTCAATAAGTCATAGAGTTTCCAAGGGAAAAATATGCAAAGTGTTTGGCAAAATTAAACATGCATTATGTTAGGTCCCTATAATACTAATGTAGCCCCCATATTCTTATTGTTGTGCCCTTACATTATTATTGTTATGTAGGCCCTTATTATATTTTGACCCTTTAGACTCCTATATATACCAAGGAGGTCTTGTCATTTGAATCATCCAAGAATTGTTCATTTATGTGATGTAAAGGGAGGTTTTCCCCTCGAAGTGGCTCATTATCTAGTTGTTGAGCCATCTTTTCTTGTGTTTTTGTGTTGTTTTGGATCTGGATACATAACATTCGGTATCAGAGCTCTTGATCTTAGGGTTTTGGTTCTTCAAATGGGTCATTGTGGTATTTTTGCTATATTTTTTTATTTTTTATTTTTTTATTTTTTTCTGTGAAGCTTCAAACTGTGAAATTATTATCATGTGGAGGTGAAATCCTGATGAATATCTGGATGCAATTTCAGGCCTTGTTTTTCTATATTTTCGGAGATATGGTCCAAGGAAGTTAGAGTTTTTGTGTTCTCAATAATTCAATCTCAAACATGCGTCCCAAGAAAAATCATCATCAATTTCTCTTTGAGCATCAGATTTGAATTTTGTAGGAAGTGATTGAATGTGCACAGACTCTAGTTTTTCGAGTATTAGTTTCAGGGCCGAAGGTTAAAACAATGACACATGGCATCCCGTACAAGTTTGCTCTACTTAACGTGTCCATAATCAGGTCATAGTGAGAGATTTGGCATAACCTTACCTTGAAGAATCCAATCTTAGCCTAATCAATGGGGTTGGAAATAAGACACATAGGGCTATCACACAACACGATTTCGGATCTTGAGAGGCTGAAATTAGAGAGATACAACAATTTCAAAACAACCTTATCAACAAGCTCAAAATCAAACTCTTAAAAGGTGTGTATTTTTAAATTTGCATAAATTTTGTTTGAAAAAATAGTTTGAAGTGATTCAAAGGGAAAAGTGAAGCATATATTATTAGTTCATTCCAAAATGCCTCCCAAACAAAAATATCCTACACCCATTAAGCCTTCAGAAAGTTCTAATATGGCGCATGAAGAAGAAGAAATGCAACATGATATATCAAAATTAAGGGACCAAGTGAAACAATTTTTTCTCTCACAAAGAGCAACCAAAAATGAATTGGAAGTGATGATGAATGTTAATATGGATGGTTTAGAAGCAAAAATGAAAGGGGACATGGAAGGTTTGAAGAATGTTTTAGAAGAAAAAAT
>APFE030255216.1:0-26675 GCA_000404065.3 Pinus taeda
TAATTTTCTAGAGCCCCATTTTTCATTTGGGCACATAGATCAGAGAGACCCAAGTTTTCTGGAGCCCCATTTTTCATTTGGGCACATAGATCAGAGAGACCCAAGTTTTCTGGAGCCCCATTTTTCATTTGGGCACATAGATCAGAGAGACCCAAGTGAGAAGGAGACATTATTTGGAGGAGTAGCCTCCTCCACTACCTTAATTTAGAAAGCCAAGTGAGAAGGAGAGGTTATTTGTAGGAGCAACCTCCACCACCTTAATTAGGAGATCCAAGTGAGAATGAGAAGTTATTTGCAGGAGCAGCCTCCTATCTACCTTAATTTTGGGAAAATAATTTCCTCTAATAGGGCACAGGTCACGGTGAAGAAGAATTTATCACTTGGCCGAGGAGAAGAGGATAGGAGATAAGTTGGGTTTTAGGTTGTATTTTTTTTCCTCCTTCTGTAAGCATGGACATGCTTGTTTCCACTTTAAATTTTGGTTGTTTGGCCGTGTTTTTTGTTTTGATTTTATTTTTATTCTTTTTAATTTTGTTTTAGCTCTAGCTTGGGTTGTTGTGTAGTTTTGGTTTTGTTAGATTGTTCTTCCTTTTTGAGGTATTTTTTAGAGGGAGCTTGAGGCTGACACATGTGCTATACTATAGCATTCTCCTTTTTCCCTTGTATTTACTCTCATTGGATGCTACTATTCTCCTTTTATTGATTCCATACAATTTCTTGCAAGGATTGATTAAAAAAATCCATGATATCTTATGCCCTTGGTGGATATCAAAGATTTATTTAGGAAGAACCCGAGAGAAGTCCGATAATAAAAAATGTTGAGGATTTTATTTTCTTTCATACTGTTTCTTTTTGTTTTTAACAGAGTTAAAGGTTGTCATTATCCCACTCTTCTTCGTTACTGAGGAGTTTATTAGATAATCACCACAATGGTGTTCCTGGATAGTGAAGAGTTTATTTTCTCTCATAGTGTGGGTTTGCTTGAAATCTAATACAATTTAATTTATGCTTTATTTCAAATATCTTGTCTCAGACAAGGTCGCTCTATCCATTTCAAAGAGATGCGTGTTGATGGGTTGGGATAGGATATAGATATTAAACAAAAGAATCACCAGCAAGCTCAATCAACAGCTGCTCTAAGATATGGACCTTGTTGCTTTTATAGACCAGCAGTTGGAGGGAAATATCCATTTATTTCATTGATCTTTGGATTTCACCTCATCAATCCTCCTCCTTACTCCTCGATAATCTAATATTTAAACCAGAACTCAAGGATCGTTCTTCCTTTCCTTCTGAGCTCTCTCTCGACAATGGGTAAGGTTGGTATTTAGCAAATCATGATATAGTTTTCGTATCCATCCCTTTCTTTCAGTCAATTTTCCCCTCTCTAAGTGTAACAAAACCACTTACGCAGAGGAAGGCAGATTGAATAGGTTGTACTCCCCACCAATTTTATGGGTTCACTCGCCTTGGCCTTTCCCCACCAATCTCTCAATAACCCTTTTGGGCCCGAATGGGTTTTAAATGACAGTATATAACAAAGCTTACCTACTTTCCCATAACCTTTGTACTCCTGGGTAACCATGCTTTATCTGTATTTAAGCTACTATTGACACATAAATATTTGAGGATAAACCTAGTCAAGGAGAAACTAAACCCCTTCATCCATAGCCTCTAGAGCACCATCTTTTCTGTAGCGTATCCACCTTCACTGATCTAACTGAATAGTGGTCCTTGGGGAACAATGTGCATTTGTTGTCAAAATTCCACACCCATGTGTGAAATTAATTCTTATATTGTTGGTAGAGATGGCTTTATCAATGTTCTCCATTTTTTATTATTTTTTTAATCAATAGATTTATCCATGTTTTGCGTTCCTTATTCTCTTTTTAACCAATAGAGGTTCATCATTCCTTATTCACTTTTTAATTAATAGAGGTTCATCATTTCTTATTCTCCTTTTAATCCATACAGGTTCAACATTCCTTATTTTCATTTTAATCCACAGATAGTTTTCAATCCATAGAAGGCCACCCCATTCCTTATTTTCATTTTAATCCACAGATAGTTTTCAATCCATAGAAGGCCACCCTTCCTTATTCTATTTTTAAACCATATATTATTGATGAGTTTGTTGAGAACGTGTTTTTTATAGCCCTAACTTATAAAAGTGTGTCTTCCATTTCAACTTTAGATATTACAACACAAGCCTTTAACCATTGCATTGTCATTGCAATAAATAAAAAAAGCACTCCACATGCATTTGTTGGATTGATATGTGTCCCATGATTTTATTTATGCCAATGGAAATTGTTTTACAACACTGGAGTATTCTCCAATAATAGATATTCCCCAATATATATCCCTTCAGGGATATGGTAGCCGAGCTAGTGAAATTTATTGAAGAAACTCTTATGTGAAGCTCACTATTATAAGAAGAAAACATTCATTCTTTTGCAATAAAGAAATTGTAGATTCCCCATTTATTTCTTTCTCACTTCAACAACACAATAATAATTACAATCATGCATGTTTCTATGTTCGACGGGTTTAATAAGAAATGCATAGCTTAGGTACCCAACACTCTCAAGAGTTTAGTAAGAGAAATAGTTTATAGGTTTTTACCATATTACATAATAATAATAAAAAATTTCATTATGTAATTGGTAAAAAAAAAAAAAATTATATTATAAAATAAGATAATTAATTAGATTTAATAATTTAATGGACATAAATGAATAAATATAATAATGAATAAAAAATTAATTTTAATTAAGTTTTTTAGATCTAAAACCATTATCTTTAATAATAAATGGTAGGTTTATATGGGTAATAATAATTTTTAGCATATATAGTCTAAAATTTAAATAAATAATATTTATTAATATTATATAATGGTAAATAAATATATAATATTGGTAATAATAATATTAATATTATTTGAGATAATGTAGTATAAATAATATATAATAAGATATATATATATATATATATATATAATATTATAATTATTATAAATATAACAAATAAATTGATATATAAAATAATTAAATATAATTTGTGTCCCTCCCTTTGGGCCTCGTCAAACTTAGCCATTACAGGTTCTTTAAGGGTTAATCCTAAAATTTAGCTGTTGGAATGGCCTGCTATCCCTATTTAACTCATTGATTGGATATTCAACTTGTCATGACAATGAACCACATTGATTGGTTAGTAGGTCGACAAAAGGTTTGACCCTCTTATGGCCTTGAAAAGAGTTTACCATGTGGAATCCACTTATAGACACAAATAAGTAAGATGCAAATTTTTTATTTTTATTTTTTAAACCACTTAGCTAGTCTTCACTGTGCTAGATAATATCATTTAGAAGACAATTGTTTTTAGAAAATTTATAAACTTTGATTTCTATTATGCATAATATTTATTTCTTTTGAATTAGATGCAGATATCCATTTATTCTAAATTAGACTTAAAATAAAATGTAATTATTTTTCTTATGATACACATGAAAAATAGGGACAAAAGAGTTTGCGCTACTTCATATATAAGAAGTTAGATGGAAAGTGTTGTGAGAAGCTGGATGAAAAATATCAATTCTAGATGAGTAGGTAGATGGAAAGCATTTTGTAGAGGTGCAACTCATGAAGAAAATTATAACAGTCGGTTAGCAATTATTTACATCAGAAAGAATATTTGAGTAATTGATTTTGTTTCTATTACTTTAGAATGAAATTGATATTAAACATTTAATTAATATTCTTATTACTTCTTATTACTTTACAATGAAATTGATATTAAACATTTAATTAATATTCTTATGATATGAAAGAGATTTTTCATGTACCATGGAAAAAATGTTCTCACAAAAAGAAAATGATATTTTTGCAAAAGAAACAAAGATGAAAAGTGATGTCACAAAAGTAATGTATGAGAAGGTAGATGGAAATTCCTGGTGCGAAGAGATGAGCACTAAGAGCATTGTGTAATTAGATGGATAGATTAGGATTGAAAAGTGTAATTTACTAAGAGAGTTGTATTATCTTTTTGTTGTAAGTACCCCAAAACTATAATAAATATACAATTAAATATTTTATTTTTGAAAAGGAGGCAACTCTCTTCTCACAACCTTTATGGATATCCATGGGGTATCTCTTCTTTTTTATTGTATTTTTTAATATTTTTATTTTATATTATTTTGGATAACAATTTTATAATAAATTAAGTAAGAAAAATTTGATATATTTAATTTTCAACCTCACATTTTAAATTGCATTTAAACATCTTTTCAATTTCACATTTTAAAATTAAGTTAAAAAATCCTTCGCAATTTCACACTTCAAAATTACATTCAAAATAATTTTCAATTCAACACTTTAAAATTACATTCAAAAATCTTTTTTAGTTTCACATTTTAAACGTCAAAGTTTATACAACACCTATACACACCAATCACATTTATAAAATTACATTTAAAATTTTCAATATTCAATGTGTAACACATAATACAACAATACTTATTAGTTTACCAAAAAAACTTTATAAACATTGAAGTCTTACCATATATCATATATATTAAAGTCTTACCATATATCATCCCTACCATGAGTTTAATAGATCAATATTTAATACGTAATTTGTATATACATTGAAGCGATAACCCCACTTGGCATGGTTCTCTACCAAAGCTTTAATATCATTTTAATGGTGGATAAAATCGATGGTACCGCCTGACACCTGTTGTTGTCGCTCTTACATTTAATGATATCGACCCGACACTAGAAGGCTCTGGTAACTTGGGACACCTGGCGTAGTCTGCTCCTTTGGATTTGGGTCTGGTGATGCAATGGACCTCAACACCCAGGGTTTAATGCTGTAACCGATTTCTGGGTATCTTGCCGCATGTGGATTAATTTTGAGTTGTGCAATTTTTCTGAAGCTTGGCTCTGCAAGCGGGCTAAGGGTTTGTTGCAGCAGAGAGGGTTTCAGTTTTCCATCCTTGTTTCGATGCTGAATGGAGTCAAACTTCATTCAGCAGGTACCCTGCAACCTTTCCTCTCTTTCTTGATATGGGTATATACTTACAGTCTTCGACTCCACTTCGAAAATGTCTGAAACTGCTTCTGTGCTCATCAGGTTCACTGTGCTGGGAGTACGGGTTATTGCTGGCCTACTTGCCCCAAAGAGGTTGATGCTGGTGGTCCTCGAGTTTGAGGAGGTAATATTCGTCATGACAGTATCCGCTTTTGGGTTATTCCATCTCACCCGATTCGAGCCGCCACTAACAACTTGATGCATGGGTTTCTGGTAGAGGCGGTCTTCGACATTCGAGAGCTTCTTTATCTCAGGTAATCTTGAAAATCCTGTGAGTACTACATAGGTTCATCGTTAAAGAGTTTTTATTTTCTTTTAGCTCATTCTTCATGCGTCTATAGGTATCAGACTTTGCAGAAGTCCTTTCCTTATGGTTGTGTTGGGTTTGGGTGAGTCCTCTTACTAAGGGTTGCCACTTTCTGATTTCCAGGCTGGTCTCATGACCAAACTTTATGGCGGTCTATCTTGCTCAAATGCTTTCGGGAACAAGGTGTCTATGTTTGTAATCGCTCTACTGAATGATATTCTGGTTTTTTTGGGTGAAAATGTAAATTTAAGCCGAGGCTTCGAGTCGGCCTTAGTCTGACTTTTGTTATTTTGATTGAACAAGTGCTTCCTTTAACGGGCAACTAAGTGGTTCCAAAAATGTGCCATGGCATAAACTTGTGTAGTTCTGGCTTCACCGAGGGTTTGATTTTTAAATTAATTTCCCGAAAAGGTCTGAAGTTTTGGTTTATATATATATATATAAAATGTTCATAGCTTGGAGCTCTTTTAGTTTGGTTTGGCTTCTGAAATCTAAGCTTGTTATCTTGCTTTTCAATGGATTTTATCGAGCCTGATTGTGATTTTACTAGTTCCGTTGATTAAAATATGAATATATTATGGACTCTGTGAACTCATGATTCTTTCTGGAGTCCCATAAGAATTATTTCGAGCCCTTGCAGTTGACATTAATTTTTTTTTTTACAGTCAATGATTTCGATATTTTGACAGTTTCCATATATAAAGTTTTGGTTCTCCATTTTGTGATTGACAGGAAAGAATTATGCTAGAATCATGTTTAGGCTGATTACATGTTTTATAAGGTGTAATGCCTACAATATATTCGTGTATGTGTATGATAGTAGCAAAGTGTATGTGTATGATAATAGCATTGCTACGTCTGAGCACTTAAGTTATTCCTATTTAAACATATCAAATATTTTAAACTCATCCTTAACAATTCTAGGTTTAGATATTTATCTAAAGCTACTTTTTATTTCCGTGTATAGCAGAAGTATTTTCCTAATTTTACATAGCTTTATTCTTTATTTTCATATATATAAATTTATTCTACATTGACTCCAACAATACCTTGGTTAGATATCAGACTACTCCTACTTGCTTAAAATATATAAAACAGACATGTGGCAACCAAGGCAACCCCTAGTTTTATGAGTCAATCATTTTCTTAATGATTACTAGATAAAGAGAGTTTGTTTACTTATTTGTTAAATTCCTGGTAGATAAAGTTCTTTCCTTTTATTTGTTCAATTCCTGGTAGATAGGTAAGTTTTTTCCTTTTTCAAGATTGGTAAGTTCTTTCCCTTTTTCAAGAAGGTCTCACCACTCAGCCATGAAGCTAGAAATTACGCGCTCTACTCTCCCCCCAAAGTTTCCTTCTCCTCATAGTAAACTAAGTAACTTCAAGTCACATACCTCAAACTCTTTCGAGTCTATCCTGAGCTCTTCCTTCTCCTCACAGTAAACTAAGTACCCTCAAGTCACATACCTCCCAAGTAGCTTCAAGTCACATACCTCGCAGACTCTTTCAACTCTATCGTGAGCTCTTCCTTCTGGTCACAGTAAACTAAGAAGCCTCAAGTCACATACCTCACACTGTACTCAACCTGTTCCCACTGGTTTATTCCACCCATATATTCAACTTGTTCCGATTGGTTTATTCCACCCAACCTATTCACACTAGTTTATTCCATCCAGTTGAAGGAAATCTGGGCAGCATTGTTTTTTCTCCCTTTACCCATCAGATCTACTTTTTCCTTTTCTATCCTTCTCCAACCCCCTAGGCCTTCCTTCCATTCCCCTTTTGAGTCCCTTTACCCATATGATCTACTTTTTCCCTTTTTATCTTTCTCTAGCCCTAGGCCTTCCTTCCACTCCCCTTTTGAGGAAACAAATGAGTAACTCGTTTTAACTGTCTAAAGAGGTTAACAACTTTTGTTTTTTTCAATGTTTGTTAAAATACTTTAACTCTTAATTATTCATTAATCAAATAGCCTCATACAGGAGTTCTTTAATATTCCATGTCAAACAAAGTAAAAAGATAAAGTAATAAGTAAACATGGTAACCAAAGTAAATGTTCATGCAATGTGGGGTGTTACACAATGACTTTGGACAATTGCATGTAAAAGTTTGATATACATTTTGAAATTTTTTTGAAGACTTGCCACAAAAATTTAAATTTATAACATAAATAACCAGCACTAACATTAAAGATTTCAAAATTTCAAAATTTTTATAGTTTATGTATGTGTTATGTTATTTTTGTAGAGAAGTGTTTTGTGTTATGTTTGTGTTAAATGTTGTGTTGTGTTTTCTTATGTTTGTGTGTACATGATATGGTTACACACAACATTGTATATGCTATTTTGTTCATTTCACAATATTTTAAGTTAATAGAAGTATTTTGATGTTTGAAGTTATATATATATATACGGTATTTAATTTCCATGCTATTTAATTTTATAACAAAAAAAAATGCATTTCTTGGTAAATGTGTAAATTTATCAAATATAAAAATTTTAATGAGATTTATTGTTTTATATATCGTCATAATGAATGATTGTTTTGAGTATAATATAAAGTGCTTTGGAATAATTAAACAAGTGTTTGAAATTGTGCATTTTTAAATATCTTCATTATTTTACATTTTTATTTAATCCAAACTCACAACCTCTCAAAAATTTGCCTAAGGTGTAGGTTAATCAATTTGGGGGCAAAAAAAATATTGTGACCTACCCTCAACCGACGGTTGTTGGAATATAATACTATAAATTTTTTATTTTTAAATGTTATAATTAGCGTTTGTATCACATGTTGCAAAAGAAACGCCTTAAGGAAATGGCGTAAGAAATAATAGTATAGAAAAAAGAAGTCAAAATTTTATACAATGCATAAGAAATAATAGCATAGAAGAGAAGTTGTGTGATCTCAAAATGGGTTTCTCTTCATCATAAAAAAAACTAAATACATGTAAGACTACCTTAGTGGACCTTAAGTGGCAAAGGAAAACCTTGAGAAACAACACTATACAATCACTCATGGGGCCTAGATTCTAGCAACAACATTTTGATCCCTCTATGTGCAACCACAAACAAACAGATGTTTCATGTTGGCCCAACTAAACAAATGAAAATATTTCATGTCTTCTTTTGAGGTCTCAAGTAAAAATTATTTAAAATTAAGATAAAATTGAACTTACATTTATAATTTTATATTTATTTTTCATTTATTAAAACTTGTTTATATTTTGTTTTTAGGGTGTAGTTTAAATAAACTTGAAGTATTGTGTAAATTAATAAATTTAATATTCAAATCCCCTAGAGTAGCCTGATCTACAAAGAAAATAAAGACATGTCAATGCAAGTTAAAAAAATAATTATTTTGATAAACCCAATCTTCTTCCCTTCTCTATACAATGATTTCTCAGTATTTTGATACTTCCAATCTTCTTTCAAAGTACTTGGATTAAAAAATCATATATCAAGATATCAAGAAATTGAGCCCATTTCCCTTTTTTTCTTCGTAATAGTGAAACTAAATTTATAGCAATTGCAATGCTGGTCCCTCAAGAAAATTCCATAACAAAAGAAAACTTCTAACTGAAACATAAATTTGATTTATATTTATTATAAACAAAACAATTATACATAGAGTGCTCCTCTGCTGAATAGATAGAAATGCATGTCATGGATAGAAACCTAGAGGCTGCAATTGATCTTAGCCACCCTAATATACAATATTCATAATGTAGAGGCTGCAAGTGAGCTAAGCCATCCAGAATTTGAAGTATTTCAAATTTTAAAGAAAAAAACCAAACCTCTATACATACCACACTAACATATTGGAGGACAAGGTTGATTGCATTAACCCATGGCTTAGAAACATCTTTATTGAACAATATGTGGAAATCCATTGCTTCAAGCTGGTCCAAAATATCCTGAAGAACAACATTTGTACTCTCGGAGAGGTTGTTTTGAATGAAGTGGATTAAATTCTCAAAAACTTCCACATCACACGTGACCAAGATACCTCCCTCACAATCATTTTTAAACCCAGATTCAAACCTGGTTATTTCCAAAAGAAAAGTGGCAGTTGGATGAGACAAGTAGGTTATGGGGATGTAATACCTCTGCCCCTCTTGCCCAACAAGCACAGGAACATGCCCATGTGGGCATCTCGTCCTCTTTTTCACATGATATCCAAGCTTCAATACTACATTAGAAATACCATTACCATTGAGAAGAGTGTAGCCACAGTGATTATAGAGCTTCTTTGAATGTGATCGTCCCCCTATTGTCATATGCATGATTGATATCTTGCACAGAGACCACATTGATCTAGCAATTTCCTTTGCCATGGTGAAGCAATGTAAGTTGAAGGATTTGGAAATGCTAAGAACTAATCTCCTACAAACAAACAATTAAATAGTTTAAAAACTTTTTCAAACTCAATAAAGATTTGAAAAGAGTAACAAAGACTGCAAAAGTTTTGAAAAAACAAAGAAAAGCCAGGCATGTATGATGATAGTCTGGTTTTATAAGCATCGTTGAATTGATGGGCTTTAAGATTTGTCCATTTCAAATATTTGAAAAGGCAAACAAAGAGCGGGAAGCTATGTGCTGATATTCTTCTTTTATAAGCAAAATTGAACAGATATGGTAGAAAAATTGAACCCCTAATATCATATGCATGATTGATATCTTGCACAACTGCCACATGGATTTAGGAGTTTCCTTTTCCACAGTCAAGCAATGTAATTTGCAGGATTTGGAAATGTTAGGAACTCATCTCCTGCAACCAAAAAATTAAACAGTTTAAGAACTTTTTCAAACTCAACAACGATTTGAAAAGACTAACAAAGACTGCAAAAGAATTGAAAAAACAAAGAAAGACCACACATGCATTATGATAGTATACTTTTATAAGCATAGCTAACACCCCAAAACACAAAATCAATCAGAGAAAATAACAAAAAAATCAATATATAATATTAACAATAGTGTAAGTGTAATTACTCTTACTGTATGCTTTTATTAATTTGAAGGAAGCATGAATTTCATTTTAAGATAATCAAAATGTAACACAGACTCATATAAACCTGCTTTGATATATTGAAGCTCCATGGATATCTCTAGTTAGACTAGATGACTTGTGTGTCAAACTTGGTTTATTGAGTTTAGAGCTACATGACAACTAAGATTCGATATTTAATACATGATTCAATATTTAATACACGAGTGATTTGTTTGAATCAGTGATATTCTTCCCAACATTGAGGTATACATATTAGACCTGAATGCTCATGAGTGTATGTGTAAGGGAAGGTGTTTGACTTCCTAAGTTGATTTCCTTCTATTATCAAAGGAGCTTAACACATGTTTCCTTTGTGTGTGAGAGAAGTTGTGTGATCTCAAAGTGGGTTTCTCTCCATCATAGAAGGAACTAAACACATGTAAGACTACCCTAGTGGACCTTAATTAGAGATTTTATCCTATTTTATCTTTTTATTCAATACAACCATATTACTAGCCTGGTACACATAAGAAGAGTTAATATATGGTGCTACCTAGCTCTCATCTTGCAATCAAACTCACCTTATTCAAGCAACTTTTAATGACCTTCAAGAGAGCCAACTCTGTGGAATCCATTTGCTTTTCCTGTCTGCATAACATGTCCAGTTTTTTGGAAATTTTTTCTTTGTCCGCCTTAAGGAAATCCCAAAAAGTCATGATAGTGCCCTCCACGATTCCATCCCACTCGGAGGTAGTTACTAAAGTTTCTTGCTCTGTTGGGATCTTGTTCTCTTCTTAGACTTGCTTCTTACTGTTGTTTCCGACAACAATGGATGTGATGCATATAGCAATATGAAAGGGACATAGGGTAAATTGTATTATGTATATTTCATGATGAGGTTGATCTATTATAGAAGAGGAACAAATCCCAAGGAGGCTATACATCAGTTTCTCTTCAATCCAAAGGCTCGATCAATGAAAGTCGTGGCTTAGTCCAATGGGGTGCACAATTCTTAGCAATGTTATCCATGCATGAGGGCACACTAATCTAGGATATTTGGGTTAGTTTTTTTTTACATCATCACCTAGGGAACATCATTGGATGTCTATATGAAATGTATCTTCCACTAATATGGTTAACATAATTAGGTGTTGTACTATAGCAAAGTAATTTTCTTCTTTCAGTGAAGTCAAATGTCATATTGAGAGCTCCGTATCTCATGTTTGATGTTAATATTTCTAGTGGTATGTGTTTGTGGATTGATGTATTCCGAGGTTGCAAATTTGATAAGGGATTTTATGTTTTAGCTACCCAATGCTCAGGTGAATTCATTGAGTAGAGAACTTGCTTACAAAGGTCTAAAATTAGCAATGCATAGCTATATGAATCCCCATAGGTCTCACAGACTGCCAATAATTTTTCCTTGCAAGCAAAGAGTCAAAACTCATAATCAAGTTATAACTTGGTTCAACAATAGCGTTGAAGAGAGTTTGACTTCGTGTACTTAGAAAACTCAATTATTTTTAATTATCCTTGCAAGTATGTCAACTATGGTTGTTTCAGAGCTAGGTACACATGACAACCATCAAAGGGACCCATTTGATGTGTATATGAGTTGACTTCGACATAGAATATTAATAAGTAGGTCATGGACTGCTAGCCACTTTGAGAACTACCAACAAAAGCATCAGAGCATAACTTAGGGCACTATATAATTAATCCACAATTCAAGTGCATATAAAATAAGAATTTATGTGACAAAAGTACTGAACAACATTATAGAATATAGAATAAACAAAAATACCTTTGGATTTTGGCTCATAAAATACTTGTAATGAAAGTCTAAAAAGTGCCTATAACATTAATGAAAATATTACTCAATTATCACATTATGGTAATACAATATTCCTAACAGATAACTCAAAATGCTCACTAATTAGGAGAAACAACTTGGAACAAGTACTGTCATATATAGAAAACATGTCAATTACGAACAACCATGAACGTACAACGAGAAAATTCACATATATTAATTAAAAATGAAGAAATGTACTTTGTCTATTAAGAACGAAAAAAACCCTATTAAAAAACTATATCTAGCAATAAAATTACCAAAGATAACCCGTGCACAAAAATAAAATTTGCAATGAAACAAACTAAAAAGGTAAAGAGATTATTTTTAGAAGATTTAGATGGTCATAAAATTTAAAATGAAACAAACTAAAAAGACAAAGAGGTTACTTTTATAAGAATTACATGGTCTTCTACCTCCTTGAACATGGTCTAATATAGAACCTAGAAGTCCAAAAATGAAGTGGAACCCCATTTACTAGAGGTTTACCCAAATACTATATATTCACCAAATCAGACAACATAAACACTAAAAATTAAATACCAAGAAAAGACAATGACTTGAGTATGGCTATAATCAAGAGAAACTTCAACATAGAATTTTCTGAAAACCACACCAAGACAAGGCAGAAACCTTCCCTTCCATACACAAAAAAAGGTTCATTTATTTGCTAGTAGAAAATATACATAGCATTATCTAAATTTGTGAGCCAACTTCATGCATCAATAGCCACAAAGGACTAAAGCGCTGACTTCACTCTATTTTAGATTTTGTTTATTTCAAAACTACTAACCAATAAAATCAATAAGATGGAATGAGCTTCTTCTATCATTCATTCCTGCATAAAGCTTTGAACCGTCATTGGTCTCAGGAATGTATTTGACAGTCCAATATTTGATGCACTGTTTTATTCGAGAGAAGCGAGCTCTGCTCTGCATCTTGCTTGTTATTCCAGATAAAGCAACCTTCAATAGGATGAATAATCTGCTTTATCATCCAACATAAATTGTTTTTAGGCATTGACTTGCTAGCTTTCCTTCCTTCACATTATAATTCTGCGAAGGGAAATCTTCTCCCTTGAAGTATCTGTCTAGCATATCCTTCGCTCCAACTGTATACCTTCTCTGAAGTAGAGATTTTATGAACAATTAGTCACAAAACTATCAAGAATATCTCTGTATTTTTTATGATTCCTATTTTCTACTTCCAAAGATGGAAAAAATGATAAATTAATGAAAAAATTAAAGCTTTATGCAATGGACCATGATGCAATACAATTGACTTTTTGAATTATTTATGAGGTATGTTTGTCAATCAAATCAATTGCTAGAAACAAAGGGGAAAAATTGGATGGAATCAGACACCTGACCATCTATTGTAGTCCCAGAGATATGGGGAGTCATATCATGGTTTGGCATGGAGCGCCATGGATGATCTTTTGGAGCAGGTTGAGCAAACCAAACATCTCCACTGTAACCTGCATTGCAGAAAGTCCCAAGAGTTAGCAATGTACTTGTTTCCATCAATGCAATTAACAGTTAGCAATGTGCCTGTTTCCATCACTGCGATTGGAAAGCTAACTTGTTATAACAAACATGAACATAGTTTAGAAATTTAAAACACAGAAAAATGAATCATTGTCTTTTAATTGCCTCCAAGAATGACAAAAGGACTACCAAAGTAGAAAAATACAGTTACATTGTTTTATTAGCAACGTTTCATCATTCTCTCTCTGAATCTGAGAGAAATTTTTGATGATGGGACTTGTATGTCCATTATTGTCACTGGGAAGTAAGAATTACATGGTGGTCTACCTCCTTGCACATGGTCTAATATAGAACCTAGAATTCCACAAATGAAGTGGAACCCCATTTACTAGAGATTTACCCAAATACTATATATTCACCAAATTAGGGAGCATAAACACTAAAAATTAAATACCAAGAAAAGACAATGACTTGAGTATGGCTATAATCAAGAGAAACTTCAACATAGAATTATCTAAAAGCCACACCAAGGCAAGGAAGAAACCTGCTCTTCCATACACGAACAAAGGTTCATTTATCTACTAGTAGAAAAGATGCATAGCATTCACTGAATCTGTGAGCCAGATTCATGCATGAATAGCCACAAAGGACTAAAGCGTTGATTTCACTCTATTAGATTTTGTTTATTTCAAAACTACTAACCTATAAAATCAATCATATGGAATGAGCTTCATGCTAATCTTCTATCATTCATTCCTGCATAATTCTTTGAAGCATCATTGGTTTCAAGAATGTATTTGATAATTCAATATTTGATGGATTGTTTTATTTGAGGGAAGTGAGCTCCACTCTGGCTCTTGCTTGTTATTCCATATAAAGCAACCTTCAACAAGATGAATCATCTGCGTTAGCATCCAACATGAATTGTTTATAAGTATTGACTAGACAACTTTCCTTCCTTCAAAATATAATTTTGTGAAGGGAAATATTCTCCATTGAAGTGTCTGTCTAACATATCCTCCGTTCCTGCTGCATACATTATCTAAAGTAGAGATTTTATGAACAATTAATCAGAAAACTGTCAAGAATATCTCTGTATTTTTTATGATTCCTATTTTTTGCTTCCAAAGATGAAAAAAATGATAAATTAATGACAACATTAAAGCTTTGTGCAATGGACCATGATGCAATGTAATTGACTTTTTTAATTATTTGTGAGGTACGTTTGTCAATCAAAGAAATTGCTAGAAACAAAGGGGTGAAATTGGATGAAATTAGACACCTGGCCATCTATTGTAGTCCCAGAGATATGGGGAATCATAACATGGTTTGGCATGGAGTGCCATGGATGATCTTTTGGAGCAGGTTGAGAAAACCAAACATCTCCACTGTAACTTGCATTGCAGAAAGTCCCAAGAGTTAGCAATGTACCTGTTTCCATCACTGCAATTGGCAGTTAGCAATGTGCCTGTTTCCATCACTTCAATTGGCAAGCTAACTTTTTCTAACAAACAAGAACATAGTTTAGAAATTTAAAACATAGAAAAATGATTCGTTGTCTTTTAATTACCTCCAAGAATGACAAAAGGACTGCTAAAGCACAAACATGCTCTTTCTGAATCTAAGAGAAATGTTTGTCGATGTGACTTGTATGTCCATTATTGACACTCGGAAGGAAGAAATATGAAGAGGAGTTGAATAAATATAACAGACCTCCAAAGTGTCCACTTGTAGAAGCATCAACAACTACTCAAGCATCGGCCCCTCGAACATTATTCACAATCAATACACCCTTCAGCTTGTTGATTTTCTCCTTGTTAAACATTCCCCTACTGTAACCAAAAGGAAACGGCAAGAGAAACAATAATTAGGTTTCTGTTCACAAGTTGTATAAAATATATAGGTTCTATTGATCTCTGACTGAATAATGGGAGAGATTATTTATGAATTAAAATACAAAAGAAGAATTTATGTGACAAAAGTACTAAACAACATTATAGAATATAGAATCAACAAAATACCAAGGGATTTTGGCTCATAGAATACTTATAATAAAAGTATAAAAAGTGCCTAATTAAAGTATTACTCAATTATCACATTATGGTAATAAAATATTCCTGACAGATAACTCAAAATGCTCACTATATATTCACCAAATCAGACAACATAAACACTAAAAATTAAATACCAAGAAAAAACAATGACTTGAGTATGGCTATAATCAAGAGAAACTTCAACATATAATTATCTGAAAACCACACCAAGACAAGGTAGAAACTTGCCCTTCAATACACAAACAAAGGTTCATTTCTCTGCTAGTAGAAGAGATGCATATCATTACCTGAATCTGTGTGCCAACTTCATGCATCAATAGCCACAAAGGACTAAAGCGTTCACTTCACTTTATTTTAGATTTTGTTTATTTCAAAACTAATAACCTATAAAATCAATAATATGGAACTGAGCTTCATGCTAATCTTCTATCATGCATTCCTGCATAATGCTTTGAAGCATCATTGGTCTGCATAACATCTTATCTCTATATTTTTGTTCACGTTGTAATTTCCACTTATGCAACCCTAATACTTCCATTTTCTGGAAGTAGGGCACTGTAAATTCAATTCCATGATTTCATATCGTCCTTTATACTTACACGATATGTATTCTGGTACCATAAATTTCCATCATCTCAGAAATTCTGAACAACATATATATTGTATTCCTAATTTAGTTGTTTTCATTCCCTAATGAAGTTAACCTACGTCATGCTTGCCTCCCAAGAGTTTCCATGTTACCATTCATCCAAAAAATGCCCCTAAGGAGATCAGTGCAAATGGCCCTTTATTACGCTGCGTTGCAATGTAGGAATTGCATTGTCTGGGTGCACTGCAGTGCAGTTGGCCTTTTTTTCACGTGCGCTGAGCAAGATTCATCGAATTTTTGAAATGAATCCATTGGATTCCTCATCTAATGGATTCTTGTGGAAGTTTCTAGATGGATTGAGCTCGCTTTTGGATGAGGAAGGAGATGAATGAACCTCAATCCATTATCCCTTCTTTCATGGAACCACTTAACAATTTTGGCAGAGCATTCATGAGGGCCATTAATGGCTTAACCTCCTCCATTTAGGTATAAATTGACCAACCATTCAAAGGTTGGTCTAGGTTGGAATTTCTTGAGCTAAGGAAATGTTGTTTGAGTGAGATTAGTAAGAGTATTGTAATGATGTCGAAGTGTTGCTTCATGAGGAGAGAAGGGTTTGAAGCTGGAAGGATGGCGCTGAATTGAGCATGAATCTTCATGGGTTGTAATATTTCCTTCAATTAATAAAGAATTCTAAGCTTTTTCCATTCATATGTTTATATGATGTATATTGGATTCTGGATTCTATGATATGTTCAGTTAACAGATCATTATTGTATGCTTTGATGGGTTTCTGTCTCGGCTTGTGTGCATGTACTTTCCAAGCGAGTTAAGTATGGAAAGGAGCGGCGAAATAGGTCAAAGGAGAGAGGGATCAAGAGAAACTTACAGGTTGGTTTCTTCCTCCTCCTTCTCTTATCTGTTAACTATAGGAAAAGAAACAAATTACTTTGTTTGTTGTTTTTAGACTAGCTACTAGGTCTAGAGGGTTAGGCATTTGTAGAAACACTAAATTTTCCCAAATCAATACTCTAGCTTGGACTAGGATATAACATATTAGGCTCAGTGAGAGTGGGCTACTCTAGGCTAGGCCAGCACAGGTTATGCTAAGCAAGGCTAAGGTGCATTAGCCTAGGATAGGCTATGATAGATTAGCCTAGGCTAGATTAGGTTAGAATAGGGTAGGCTAGCCCAAAGTATGATGGACTAGGCTAGGCTAACGTAGAGTAAGTTAGGCCTAGATAGAGAAGGCTTGGTCTGAGTAGTTTAGGCGAGGATACAATAAGCTAAGCTAGGCTAGAGTAGGATAAAATAAGATAAACTAGCTCACAGTAAGCTAGCCTCACATAGGCTACCCTAGATTAGGGAAGTCAATTTAGAGAAGGTTAGGTTAGGCTAGGGTGGGCTATTCTATAATAGGCTAGGATTGTATAGGTTATGCTAGGATAGAACATGGTAGGCTAGTATATGATAGGCTAAGCTAGTGTAGGCCGAGCTAAGCTAGAGTAGGCTAGGCTAGGCTAGGCTAGGCTAGTGTAGGGTAGGATAAGCTAGGCTAGGCTAGGCTAGGCTAGTGTAGGATAGGATAAGCTAGGCTAGGCTAGGCTAGGCTAGGTCATGGTAGGGTAGGGTAGGGTAGGGTAGGCTAGATTAGGTGAGGCTACTCTAGGCTAGGCTACGAAAGAGTAGGTTAGGATAGGCTAGAGTAGGTTAGGATAGGCTAGAGTAGGTTAGGATAGGTTAGGCTAGGCTAGGCTAGGCGAGAGTAGGTCAGGCTAGGTTAGGCTAGAGTAGGCTAGGTTCGAGTAGGTGAGAGTATTCTAGGCTAGAGTAAGCTCAGCGAGGGAATATGCTAGGCTAAGGTAGGATAGGCTACAACAAGTTAGGCTAGGCTAGAGTAGGTTATGCTAGAGTAGGTTGGGCTAGGCTAGGCTAGAGTAGGTTATGGTAATGTAGGTTAGGTTAGGTTACATTAGGCTAGGATAGAGTAGGTTAGGCTAGAGTAGGTTAGGCTAAGTTAGGCTAGGCTCGGCTAGAGTAGGCTGGGCTAGGCTAGGCTAGAGTAGGTTGGGCTAGTGTAGAGTAGAGTAAGCTAGGCTAGGGTAGAGTATGCTAGGATAGGCAAGGCTAGAGTAAGCTAGGTTAGGCACGAGTAGGCTAGGCTAGGCTAGGATAGAGTAGGTTAGGCTAAAGTAGGCAAGGCTAGAGTAGGCTAAAGTAGGCTAGGGTAGAGTAGGTTAGGGAAGGTTAGGCTAGAGTAGGGTAGAGTAGGCTAGGCTAGCCTAGGCCAGATTAGGGTAGAGTAGGCTAGGGGAGGGTAGGCTAGATTAGGGTAGAGTAGGGTAGGCTATTCTAGAATACATTAGGCTAGAGTAGGTTAGTCTAGAGTAGTTTAGGCTAGGCTATAGTAGGGTAGGGTAGGCTAGTCTAGAATAGGCTAGGCAAGGCTAAGCCAGAGTAGGCTAGATTAGGCTACGATAGGATAGCCTATAGTAAGTTAGGTTAGGGTAGGCTAGGGTAGGCTACGCTGGAGTAGGCTACGCTATGCCAAATTAGGATAGGCTATGGTAGAGTAATCTAGGCTTGGCTAGGTTGGGTTAGGCTAGTTAAGAGTAGGCTAGGCTAGGCTAGAGTAGGCTAGAGTAGGTTAGGCTATGCTAGGTGAGGCTAGACTAGAGTAGGCTAGGATATTCTAGGATATGCTACAATAGGCTAGGATAGGTTAGGATAGGTTAGGCTAGGCTAGGTTAGGCTACACTAGAGTAGGCTAGGCTATAGTAGTCTCTGGTATAGTAGGTTAAGCTATGCTAGATTATATTAGGCTAGGCTAGGCTGGGTTAGAGTAGGTTAGAATTGGCTAGGCTAAGCCATAGTAGGTTAGGATACGCTAGTGTAGGTTAGTTTAGGCTAAGCTAGGCTAGAGTAGGTTAGGCTAGGGGAGGCTAGGCTAGTGTAGTGTAGGGTAGGGTAGGTTAGGCTATGCTAGGCTAGTGTATGGTAGGTTAGGCTAAAGAAGTCTATGATAGGATATATTATGGTAGGCTAAGCTAGTGTAGGTTGGGCTAGGCTAGAGTGGCTTAGTTAAGGACAGGCTAGTGCAGGAAAAGCTAGGCTAGAGTAGGTTACATTAGGCTAGTCTAGGCTAGGTAGGCTAGTCTAGTCTGGACTAAAGCAAGCTAGGGTAGGCTAGAGTAGGCCACGCTATCTAGGTTAGGCTAGAGTAGACTAGGCTATAGTAGTCGAGCCTAGGCTAGAGTAGGATAGACTATGCTAGGCCAGAGTAGGTTAGGCTAGGCCACATTGGGTTAGGCTATGCTCGACTAGAGTTGGCTAGGCTAACGTAGGGTATAATATTCTATGTTAGGCTAGAGTATGTTAGGCTAGGCGAGGCTAGACTAGGCTAGGATAGGTTGCAGTAGGATAGGATAGAGTAATCCAATATAGGGTATGGTAGGGTAGAGTAGGCTAGGCTATAGTAGTCTAGGCTACATGCTATAATAGGTTATGTTATGCTAGCCTTGGCTAGGCTAGGTTGTAGAAGGGTACGCTGGGATAAAGTAGTCTAGGTTAGGCTAAAGTAGGCTAGGCTAGGCTAGAGTAGGATAGGTTAGGCTTTACTAAGCTAGAGTAGGCCAAGATAGATTAGGGTAGAGCTAGGCTAGCCTAGGTTAGAGTAGGGTAGGGCTAGGATATGCTAAAATAGGGTAAGGCTAGGCTAAAGTGGGGTAGGGATAGTCTAAGCTAGGGTAGGCTAGGCTTGAGTAGACTAGGGTAGGCTGGCATGGAGTAGGTTTGGCTTGGGTATTCTAGGCTAAAGTAGTTTATGCTAGAATATAATAGGCTAGGCTAATCAAGAGTAGGCTAAGCTAGAGTAGTCTAAACTAGAGTGGGATCGGCTAGGCTTGGATATGTTAGAGTATTCTAGGCTAGGCTAGAGTAGGCTAGTTAAGGCTACACTAGAGTAGGATAAGCTAGCCTAGAGTATGTTACGTTAGGCTAGGCTTGGCTAGTTGGGTTGTAGTAGGCTACACTGGACTAGTCTAGGCTAGGCTAAAGTAGTCTCAACTAGGCTAGTCTAGGCTATGCTAGAGTAAACTACACTAGAGTAGACTAGGATACAATAGTTTAGTCTAGGCTAGCATGGGCTAGGTTATACTAGTCTAGAGTAGGTTATGCTAAGCTATAGTAGGCTAAGCTATGCTAGAGTAGGCTAGACCAACCTAGGAAAGAGTATGCTAGGCTAGACTAAACTAGGCTAGGATAGGTTGGAGTAGGCTTTGATAGAGTAGGAAAGGGTACGGTAGGGTAGGGTATGCTAGGATATAGTAGTCTAGGCTATATTAGGATAGGTAAGAGAAAACTAGCGTAGAGTAGGCTAGGCTATAGAATTGTAGGCTAGCTTGGACTAGGATATAACCTATTAGGCTAAGCGAGAGTGGGCTACACTAGGCTAGGCCAGCGCAGGTTATGCTAAGCAAGGCTAAGGTGCATTAGCCTAGGATAGGCTGTGCTAGACTAGCATAGGCTAGATTAGCTTAGAATAGGGTAGGTCAGCCCAAAGTATGTTGGACTAGGCTAGGGTAGGGTAGAGTAAGCTAGGCCTAGATAGAGAAGACTTGGTCTTTGTATTCTAGGCTAGGATTCAATAGGCTAAGCTAGGCTAGAGTAGGATAAACTAAGATAAACTACACCACAGTAAGCTAGCCTCACATAGGCTATCATAGATTAGGGAAGTCTAAGTTAGAGTAGGCTAGGTTATGCTAGACTAGGCTAGAATATGTTAGGCTAGGGTGGGCTATTCTATAATAGGCTAGGATTTTCTACGTTATGCAAAAGTAGGCTATGTTAGGATAGAACATGCTAGGCTAGTATAGGATAGGCTAAGCTAGTGTAGGCCAAGCTAAGCTAAAGTAGGCTAGCAAGGCTAGAGTGGGATAGGCTAGCATAGGCTCAGATAGGCTAGGGAAGACTAGTCTTGGCTATAGTAGGATGGGCTAGGCTAGGTCGCTCTTGTTTAGAGTAAGTTAGGCTATAATAGGCTAGTTTACGCTAGGTAATTTAAGTGTAGACTACTCTTTTCTAAATCAGCATAAGCTAAGCTAGTGCTAAAGTATGCTAGTGTAGAGTAGCCTAGGATAGGCTAGGATAGGATAGAGGTGGCTAGACGAGGTTAGGATATGATATATTGGAGGAGGATATGATAGATTACACTAGGATATGTGAGGTTATGCTGAGCTATGTTAAATTATGCAAGGTTATGTTTAATTAAGCTAGAGTAGGCTATGATAGAGTATGCTAGGCTAGGCTAATGTTAGCTAGGCTAGATTAGGCTAGGCCAAAGTAGACTAGCCTAGGATAGAGTAGGCTAGGGTGTAGTACCCTAGAGTAGGCTATCTTAGGCTAGGCTAGGCTAGGCTAGTCTAGGCTAATCCTAGCATATGCTAGGCTACACTAGATTAGGCTAGGACAATGCAGACTAGCCTAAGCTAGAGTAGGCTATCCAAGCGTAGCGGTAACTAGGATAGGCTAGGCTAGGATAGATTAGGCTACGCTAGAGTACCATAGAGTAGGTTGTGCTAGGTTAGAGAAGACTAGGCTAGGCTAGGTTAGAGTAGAGTGGACTAGGATAGGCTATACTAGGCATTGATATGCTAGTTTAAGGTAGTGTATGAAAGGATAGTCTAGTCTAGGTTAGGCTGAAGTAGAGTAGGCTAGAGTAGGCTAGAGTAGGTTATGCTAAAATTCAGTAGCATAGGCTAGGCTAGGCTAGATTAGGCTAAGCTAAAGTAGGCTAGGCTATTCTAGGCTAGGTTAGAGTAGGCTAGAATAGGGTAGGTTAGGCTATGGTAGAGTAGGCTAAGTTGGGATAGCTTTAGCTAGTGTTGAAATTTTGATGTTCTATGCTGTAACAATTGCTTATTATGAAACCTTTTTTTATGTTTCAATATTAGATAAGAAATTTTAGATAGAACATAAATCAAATGCACAATAGAAGATAATGAAGAACAAAATGATACATAGATAATTTAGGTTTAATGACCAACGAAAAACCCACAAGGGGAAAACCAAAGCAAAATCTTCTTCTATTAGAAATCAATTGATCGATAGAGATACAAAGTACAAAGAGAGATCAAGAGAATGAGTAAGTTCATCCAAATTTGAGCAAGTTGTAGCATGAAGGTCATTGGTAGTAGAAACAAATGCACACACTGAATCAACATTACCTTCAACTGAATCAAAATTGAAACACTGAAGGATTGAATCAATATTCACTCATACTCTCGAAGTCACTCTCTCACAATCTTCTTCAACTCTCTCCAACTCTCTCAAGTTCAAATTATTCTCTCACAATGCACACGTACGGAGGGGAGAAATAATGAAGCGCACACACACTCACATACATATAGGAGGAGATATGAACCCATGCCATAAAGGAGGAGTAACTTGCATGCGAAGAGGGAGAGTAACATATACCCATTTAGGAAATGTAACTCATTCCATTAAATAGGTATGCATTCATTTGTAACTTATTCTTTTAAGAGAGAGTGTAAGAGGAATATGCATGCTAATAATGATATTGTAAGAGAACCTTATTGAGAGCCATGATTGAGTGACACAAATTTATTTTGGATATTAATATAATAGTATCATAAGAAAAATAATAATAATAATAATTATAAAAATATTAATTTTAGATTGAACTATTAGGATTGATTAATTATAAGAAGTGATTTTTCATCAACAATACTTGATTACCATTTGATGCAAGGTGATTTACTATCTTGATGCTTTCTAATTTTAGACTTTTTATTTTTAGCAATTCATCTCTATACTCCATATCATCTAGACCAATGATGTCTCACTCTAATCAAGAAGAATCAACATAATGGAGATTCATCCATCAATCTATATTCACTTGGGGGGATTTCCACTTTCCAACATATGACAAGGATCTCGCACAACCAAGTCTCATCATTTCTTGGCATGATAACCCACTTGACAAGGATCTCACACAACCGAGTCTCATCTCTTGTTGGGGGGATAACCCACTTGTTAAGGATCTCGCACAATTAAGTCTCATATTTTCTTGGGGGAATAACCCACTTGTCAAGGATCTCGCATAACTAAGTCACATATGTGCTTGGGGGAATCCACTTGTTAATGCATCACAATGATCTCGAATAACCAAGTCTTATCTCTTCTTGAGGGGATCCACTTATCAACACATGAAAATGATCTCACATAACCAAGTCTCCTCTTTGTTCGAGGGGAACCACTTGCCAAAACATGAAGATGATCTCACATAACCAAGTCTCATCTCTGCTTGTGGGGATCAACGTATCAACACATTACAAGGATCTCACACATCTAAGACTCATCACTACTTGGGGAGATTTACTTGTCAACATACGACAAGGATCTTGCACAACCAACTTCCATATCTACTTTATGGGATCCACTTGTCGACAAACTAAAATAATATCAAACAACCAAGTCTCATATCAGCTTTCAGGGATCCACTTATTAACACACGATAAGTATTTTGAGCATCCAAGTCTCATCTTAACTTTGGGGAATCCACTTGTCAACACATGATAAGGATATCACACATTCAAGACTCATCATTATTTAAGGCGATACACTCTTTGACACACAAAAATGATCACAGACATCCACCACTCATCAATGTTTGGGGGGATCCACTTGTTGACACATGACAAGGATCTTTCACATCCAAGAGTCATTAGTGTTCGGGGCGAACTAGTTATCGCACATGACAAGGATCTTGAACATCCAAGGCTCATCACTACTTAGGGGGGTCCAATTTTTGACACATGACAACGATAGCATATATCAAATATTCCTCAACCATGATCACCCTCTCTTGGAAGGGTCACATCCGTTATTCCAAGTTGTTCATTAAAAAAAATAGCTTTCCTTTCAACAAAAGCTTCGTAAGAATGTCATTGATCTAGTCATTAATCACTATATGATGGAGTTTAACTATTCCTCTCTGCACCATATCCCAGATATAGTGATATTTTCTCTCAATATTCTTGGAATTGTCAAGGAACATAGGAATTTATGCAAGTCAAATCCCACTCTTATTATCACAAATAAATTATTGTTGTGTCCATAACATGCTCAAACAACTCTCCAAATAGATTCATTTTCCATATTTCCTCAAACTATCCATGCTAGTAGTAGCGTACTCATCTTCAACTATGCTAAGGGCTACATAATTTTTATTCCTACTCACCCAGGATATCACAATAGATCCTAAGCTAAAGCAACAACCATATGTGATTTTTCTATTAGTAAATTTACCATCCCAATCAACATCTGAGTATCCATCTACAAAGCCTTGTAGTTGCTCCACAAATACTTCTTTCTTGAGGAAGCCATGTAGAAAGTAGTCTTCACATCCATTAGGTGAAGGGACCATACTTGGTCAGTATCTAGAGCCACAATAAATAAGATGGTGGTATAATGGGCAACAGGGGAAAATATTTAACCATTGTCTATTCCCTATTTCTAAGAGAACTCTATGTCCACAAATCTATCTTTGTATTTTCCAATATTGTCATCGACAACATGATTAATTATATACAACCATTTAGAAGACAACAATAATTATACCTTATGATCTTGGAACTACAACCCATACATCCATATGAATGATGGACTCATATTATTTAGCCATGGCATCTTTCTAGAATTTATCCTTCACAATTTCTTCAAATGTGTATGGTTGAGATTGAATAAAGTTGTTCATGGCTATAACATATCCTTTGAACTGACATGGTTACTTACATTCTTTGAAGATTCCTCTGAGAGTAGCATGTTTATCCACATCTTCAAGGTGTGAAAAATCCATAAATGTCTTCTTCTAGCACATGGAGAAGGATCCTAGGAGTCCATGGGATCTGTTACCCACCACCTCTGTGTGATATCCATAGGAGAAATTTTTCTCCTAGATGGTCCTCAGTTGAAAGCCAAAAACCACTTGCAGTGACTAGATAGATCAATGTGTCACTGTATCTGAGACCTTAGCCAACCATTATGCTACCTCACTCATCTGTTATGATAATATGTTGGAATGTGAGCCTTCCAAGCCCAAAGGAATGAATTTTCATTATGTAGTTGAGTATTTTGGTTTACTTATAGTTAACACTTTCAGGAATGGATTATTTAGGGGTATTAAAAATAATAATGGGCTTGGTTTGTAGTTTCATGCCCTCTCTCTAACTTTATTTTTAGTCATGTATCTTAGTCCTATGGGATCTCCTTTGTTGGATACTTGCTTTAGGAGTTGCACTACATGGGAAATTATCATTTTCATTGTGTGGTCCCACTTTCCTACACCACATACTTCACTCTCTTTTTCTAATTATAACCCCTTTCACATATTTCCCATATGCCTCCATATTTGTCCATTGCATCCACAAAGAGTTAGCCTCCCCCTCGTTTTGTCCACAATTTGGTTTGAGCCTAGAATGATGCCCCAAAGGATGACGTAGATAAAAATAAAAGAAAATGCATAATTTGTCCACTCTCAATAAGAAATGTACCACAAAATGCAAAAGATGGTTGGTAACCCATGATTGTCCCTGCCCCTAGTGGTTGATGAACTTCCTAGCCTTAAGGGAGTATCCATTAGTATATCATTCACATCATGTTCTAATTCCCTCAAGCCCTAAGTCATTATAAAAAGAAAAGTAAATAAAAGGAAAAATGCATATGAAGAAGGGTGGAAAAACAAAGGTCGGGGAAACTCATGTACCACTATTTCTCCCTCCTAAATCTATAACCAAAGTGTGGGCTTCCCTTATCATGAATACCCTTGTACTATCGCATGTGGCTTGGAGCCTTCCCATGATGCCCCACTTCGTTCCATCATTATGTCACATGACACCTGCAACTTAACGGATATAACATGGACCTATCACTCACTTAGAGAGTGGAGCCACCTAATAGGGTCCTTCTTTAACCTCTTCCTTGAACTTGGATACACATTTACACACTAAACCCCATTATGGAAGCGCATGGCACAATTAAGTTTCCACTTGATTCGATGATTTGTAAACTCATTTACTCAATTACACTGATGATTTCTCATATAAGAAGGTGAGGGGACACATTAGATATTATAGATAATTCTAGGTGGGTCTTCATCTTAGTTGTGGTCTCCCTATACGGGGTCTAAGCCCTCCATAAGATCGTATTGACATTTGTAGGGTGTGTGTTGAGAGCCATGGGCCTACACTATAGCAGATAGAAGATATCCATGCCATGTGATACT
>APFE030255230.1:0-10201 GCA_000404065.3 Pinus taeda
AGTTTTGGATGCGATGGTTTTCGGTCCATGGTATTGGATGCTTCGGCATGTATAAATATGTATTGTAACATTGAAAGGAAAATAATGAAAAATCAAGCTGGTAGTCTCGCATTTTTTATTTTCTTGTGATTTAGAATTCGTATGCAGGTAATTTCTGTACGGGGTTAAAACCTACATTTTCCACCTTTGGCTGTTGTCCATATTTTTCTTGCTGCTGGTGGAATGTTCACTGCTCAGCCGTACCTTCAAGCCTTTTCCTGTCTTGATGAAGTACAACTCTAAAATTTTCAGTGATCTCTGGAATATCTTCTACCTCAACTAATTGACTACTTACATAATTAAAACTATCAGAATACAGAACAAAAGACTCTAAATCTGTATGTACATAATTAATTGGATGATTCATAGGTTTCTCCTTGCTCGTGATCATGTATTTCATCTTTTTCTCTCTATATAGCTTCCTCATTTGTCCAAACACGGGAATAGTAGTAGCATAGGAGAAATCTAACTATAATGACCCTTTAAGTTTTGCACCCCATGATCTAGATAGAAGCATGCCAAATCTAGGGGGAATGTCATCCACAACTACATCCATAAGAACATTTTTCACTAGAATCTAATCCAAATTGACAACCAAATCTTTAATGAGACCAATACATCTTACTCTACCAGAATCAAAGGAATAAAGGTCATCATACTTTCTAGTGATGTCCAAACCCAATTTCTCCATGATTTCCTTTGGCATAAGATTATGAGACGCTCCCGAATCAAACATGGCGTTGTGCAAAACATAATCATGCAATCTAAGGCTGATGTCAAAAGGAGCTACATCACTACCCTCAGATTGACCCTCTAATGCTGGACCAAAGATAAGTTCCAGTTGGTCATCCTTTACATTTACCATATCAGATAAAGGATCTACATTCAAAACCTTATCCACTTGACCTTTATAATTGTTGTTCTTCATTAACTCGGTCAAAGGTATTGATACTTTTAACTTAGTAATTTCATTTTCCAAGCTAAAGGCTGTAGTTTTCTCTACCTCTTTGACTAAAGCATCTTTCTTTTCAGCTTTATCCTTTGTTGCACTTGGCTGATTTGACTTTTCGTTTACTGATTGCACTTTACTAGAAGTTGGATCTGCTGGTTCCTTTCCCTTTTTCTGCACATTTAGAGAGTCATTCTTTGGCGGTGTCACTTCCTTCCTTTTCTGAATTGGATTGATCGGTACTTCTCTACTCCTGAGTGAATATTGTCGCTGCTGGGCTATCAAAGCATTCATGTATCCTCTCTGATATTCATCAAATTCTTCTTCAAGAATTGTTTCGTTTGCCAAGATGTAATCTTCATCTTTTTGTACAGGTGGACTTTCTGAATACTCCTCATCTTCGGTGATATAAATTGGTAGATCATCAGGTGTAAAGAAATGATTCTCCTCTCCAATTATGTTTTCCTCATTATCTAATTCTGGACCATGTACAAAATTCTACTATAACGGTGTCTTAACCTGTTGTTGTTCTGCTTGGTCTTGCGCTCTTTGTTCTCGTTGCTTGATTCTGAATTGTGGTTGCTACTGACCATGAAAGTTTGGATTTCTAACCTGTGTCTCAAACTTATCAATGGTTAATCTATCAAACATCTTCTCAATCTTATGGAGTAGTTGATATGAAGTGGAACCTTCTTCCTTTATAGTCACCTTTTTCTCGGCCTTTGTCCTAGCTCTCTTAGCTAACAAATTTGCTTCAACACTCGCTGCAATTTTCTGCATGTCCTCCAATGTAGCGGGTATCTTTCTCTCAACTGATATGCCATATCGGGATCAAAACCATCGGGAAATTTGATCAAATTCAGCCCCATAGGTGGCTTGATGTCAGTTGGAATGGCATTGTAAACAGTATTGAATCTAGCACAGTAATCTTGGACAATTTCACCAACATTTCTCTTTATGTTTTCACATTCGAAAAGGATTTGAAGTGGAATTTTCTTTCCCTCCCAACGATCCAAAAATTGTCTTTGAAGTACCTCCAATGAATTGATTGTTGCATCAGGCAATGCTCTGAACCACTTTCGCACTTTCCCTCCAAAAGTTTGTACAAATAATCTCATAGTTACATTCTCTGCATCAATCTCGTGAAGATCAACGAAATCACTCATCCGATCGACATGCTATTGAGCTGTAATACCTTGTGGAGTACCATCAAACAATGGAATTTTGCTTTGGTAATCAGCAGGCATGGCATCCAAGTTCTGTGGCAAAACAAGAGGTGCATATCTGGCAGCCATTGCTCGAGGTGGATTTACAACTGGCCTTGGGGATGTAGGAGGAGTTCGGATGACCGGTGTATGGGGTGTTGAAGGGGGTGAAGAAATTCTTGATGTTTGAGGTGTAGAAGGAGTGCATGGAGGAGAAACCACTACAAATTTCTGATCAGAGGTGGTGGGGTGCATGGGAATGGTGGGAATAAAAGGAATTTCAGTAGGAATTTTTGAATTAGATACAACAGCAGATGAACCAAGTGTAGCAGATGCAGATTATAAGAACTCGGGAATATTGGTAGCCACAATTGAGGATTGAAGATTTAGAATATAAGCATCAATTGATAGATTTGCTCTTTCAGTTTCAAGATCCTTAACAAACTCAGGATTTAGAGCAGTAGCACCAACTGCACTTTTAGACTTAGTCTCAAACAAAGATAGCTCAAAACTTTCATCAAATGGAAGATCTTCAAGATATTTAAAAACAACAAGGCATGAACGAGATCTAAACACAGGAATTATAGAACTTTCTTGGCGAAGAATTATTGGAATAAGATTTGGATTCTCATACACGGGAGGAGGATCAGGATCACGATTTGCTCTGGTGTATCATCTAGAAGCCAGTGTGTTGATTTATTCCCAAAAATCAAATTGACATTACAATCTTGTCAGCCTACTAAATTCTAAACTCATCATCCAAAAGTCTAGAATGATTTGATGTACTGGGGAAATTTGCAAATCAGATGTTTAGCTTATAAGACTAGACTGGAGATTGACTGAAGCTGCTTTTATCTACTTATGCACTCGCAAAGCAATGTGCAGTTCTAACGCTTCCTGGCATAACTTCAAGCTCCGTCTATCGCTTATAAAGCAAGAACACTAACAAACAAATAAGCTTATCTTTCCCAGTATGTTCGCCATTATGTTAGGGCCTAAATCTACCTCAGGCTGAGAAAGGCAGAATCTAGGGTAACATCAAACCACGCTTAACCTGGTAGCTAGCCCTACCAGGTCGGGAGAGGGCTCTCTCCTTGTCAATATCAGGAAAATATAGCAAATGACGCTTTGAGATGACTGATGTAAAGACTACTTTTAGGCTAGGTATGTAATCAAAGGAGTTTGATTGAATTTGATGATGTCTTGCTGGCTCAAAAGTAAAGACAGATTTGGGTCCGGGGATTGGACTCAGTTTTGTAGAGATTTCTGTGGGGCGAGGTAGGAAAATGCTTTAGAACTTTAAATTGAATGAGATGGAGAGTCTTAGGACTGGTGAGGAGTTGGAGAGGGAATGAGACTCTCAGGGATCCTCTTCAAATAGTAGAAAACATAAATAACCAAACAAACCCTAGGTAGAGCACTGCAATTTTGAATGATTTCTACCTTTATCCTTGATTCATTTAGTTCAGCTGAAAAAGAGAGAAAATGGCATACATAAACACATGTAAAGCTTGAATTACAGGAGAAGACACAATATCAATTCAATTTGCCACAAGAATCCCACAAAAGGCTGCAAAGTCTGGTCTATTCCTTTGCCACGCTACAGAGATGAATGTACAACGTTGCTCAAAGCTTTCACAAAAATCCAACCTTGACAAATGACTGAAAAAGTACTAGATATAGGCAACAACAACTCATGCTAAGATTTAGGGGTTGAATTCATGAGTTTAGGAGCTTTCAACAAGATCTAAACTAAGAACTAAAAAGTAAGCAGTGGAACAGCTTGCCTCCAAAACCTAGGAAACTGATTCATTCAATTTCAAACTAACTTTTCATGATGTATCTATCTCCATGAGTGAAATTTTAGCATATTTACATCAAATTCCATCAAGTTACATCAAATTACAACGTGAGTTTGACAATGAAAGAGAGAAAAGTCAAACTGAAGAAGAAAAAAAAAAAAAAACTAGGCAAAAAATAGAGTTTTTTGGGCAAAAAAGTCAATTTTCCATCTTGTGTGTCGTGCCTCTGTCCCTGTGCGCCGCACCCTTTTGCAGCTGATTTTGGAGGCCTTCCCTTGCACCAAATTTGCTCCAAGTGGGATTGTTGGAAAGGCTTGTCTATCTACTTTCCAGAACGGTTTGAACTTCTGAATTTGGTGTCCACTTTCTCTCCAAAAATGAGTTCTCCCAACACTGCTTCCTGTGTGGCCAAAAAGAGGCAGAAAGGCATTTTTGAGGTGTTTTTGACCCTTTTGGAAGCTCAAAACTTGGCAAAATTTCTTGGCCATTTTTGGGCATTCATATTTTTTCCTGAGGAATCCAAAAATGTTGAGTTTTCCTCCAAAGGAGGTCCCTAGCAAAAGCGTGCGCGAGGTGGCGCGGCGCACCAGGCAGAAAAACCTGTGTTTTGCTCCAAAAATTCAAAATTGACAAAAAGTATCCCAAATTTCTTGAAATTTGGGCTGAGTGTCCTGCATCAAGTGCTATGTTGGGCTAAGGAAACCTCAGCCAAAATCTTGAGCTTGTCTTACTCTTTCCTCTTCCTCAAAGCTTTCCTCAACTTGGCTTTCAAAGTCCTAATTCTTGCTTTACAAACTTTGTTTCTCGCCAAATAGTGATAGGCCATGTGCCTCAACATCTTTTTCTCTTTGTTGGCCTTCTCCAGCATCTTTTCCAAGTTCATGTTTGCCCTCTCAAGCCAAGATTCACGATCAGCTTCAATTTCTTATTCAAGTGGTGTCAACTTGATTTTCCTCTTCTCGACTGCTTGCCGATTTTCTCTTATAGTTTGCAGCTCCATGATCATTTGTTGATCCTCCAGCTGCTTGTTTCTTTGCTTAAAATAGTTTATAATCCACTTAGCTCTTTCCAAGTTAAGAGCTAAGGCATGAATATCCACTTCTTGTTCCTGGATGATCTCTTTCAGTCTTGAGCTTTGGGGGCCCAAATCAACATCATCATCCTAAATGAGAATGAAATCTATCTCTTGACCTTCTGAAGGCCCCTCATCATGCAATGGTTGCTTACCCTTGTCCTGTACCTACTTTGTTGTTGAAGGAAACGAGACTCCTTCCACCCCGAGTGGAGATAGTACTCGTTTTGCTGCTGCAAACAATCTCCTTGTGCCCTTTTGGTAAGTGGCAAACACTGGCACACTAGTGGTTTGAGTCTCATGCACCTCTTGCTGATGTGAAGGCTCTCCTACCTCATGAAAAATGGATGGGGGCACTTGAGATCTTGTGAAAACCTCATGAGAAATGAAATCATCGCATGAAACATTCAGCGAGCTCAGCTGATGCAACACTACAATCTTGATTAATGTAAAGTGATAAATGTTGTTGTACTGCTGATGAGGATGCTTTCTTTTCATAAATGTGGTCATTTTCTCAATACTCTGGCACATGAAATAGGGGAGATTCATCATCCTCACCCTAGTAAAATGCATCAATAATTGGATGTGGTAGGCATACAGGCGAGAAAATCCGCCTTCACAGCTGAAATATTTAATTATGAGCTTAATCAATGGAGCATATGTGTCCTAAAGATACCTAAAAGGGAAAACTCTACTAGTCTTCCTCTGAAAACTAGCCTTGATATAAGGCTCATAATGATCTTTGTCCACCAGTTGTCCCTTGTTCCACTGTTCACCCACATTCGGAATACTTGTTGCTTCAGCTATAGATTCCGGTGTCAATGTGAATGTAACACCTGCCAAATTGACCTGACCGTTGTGAAGATGGAGGACAAACAATCTAGCCAGTTCATGATGGTATTTGACTCTTTCCACCATCTCACAAAATTGATAGCAAGATTGATGTTTGAAGCATGCTACAGCAAGAGGGCAAGCCAACAACTCAGTAAGTGTAGTGGGCTCCTCCCGGATATGTTTTCCACTCTTGTGAGGTCTCCTTGGTGCATGAATTTCTTTGGAGGAGTCACTTACTATTTCCTCATTTCTGTCCTAAGATGAATCTGACTCCAAGTTTGCCATTTTTTTATGTTTCTTAGATGAGTATGAAGAAATTTTTTAGAGACAATAGGTATTTGCTACTAAATGACAGGGATTTGATGATAGGGATTGTGAATGAGGGGTTGGGATGCTGCTTGTAGGGTTTTTGGGAATGGTATGGTTTTGGGGAATGATATTTAGAGATTAGGGATGTTAATTAGGTTTTGGGATAAGCGAGGTTAGGGATTAGGCTTTTCAGTTTTGGGGATAGGGGGAATAGGTAAGTGTAAATGAAAGAGGGAAGGAGAAAAGAGGTGAATGAAATTGTAGTGATGGGATGTGAAAATGGTAGGATGGGAATTAGACAGCAAAAACTGTAATTTTGTAAACCCTAGGCAGCGTTTTCAATTGATTGTGCAAGGAACTAGGGTTTTGTTTTTTACCTATTGAAACACCATAAAAACTGATGAAAAAACCTCACAATGGCACTTGGGATTGTTAACTTACTTGTGGAATGAGGAATTTTCAAGTTTGGAGGCAGATGAGGTGATTTGGATGAATTTTGAACTCAGAAGTCTGGTGCATCGCACCAGTTATAAATTCAGTGTAAAACCTACGTTGTATGCGCCACGCTAGCCAGGTGCGCCGCGCCTCGACCCAGGTGCGTCATGCCTCAAAATTTTCACAGTTTGGTTGCAAATTCGCTCCTTAGGCTCGAAAAAACGATTTAGCACTTGTTCTCATTCACTCTTTGGACACAAATGAGCTCTTTGACATGAAAAAGACTTTATATACCCACCAATTTAATTTTTCACTTATAAAAACCCACTTTGTATGTTTGTCTTTCACTTGCTTTTTAAAACTCTGTTTTGGCAATTTGACTTTCTTTTTGCCTTTGATGGACTAAATGCTTTGATTTTTTGACTCTTTTGCAGAAGCTGGAGTACCAGAGCTTGGTAAGGTGACCAGGGCTGCATCTTGAAATTATTACATATAGGAAAAATGAAATTACATAAAAATTTATACATAAAACACAAAAAACTATGTTTTCCCTCAAAATAGGGGTTTGAGGAAAAATCAATCACTGAGCATGTGATTATTGAAATTCTTGTTGCTGAGACTTTATTTGACCTCCTCATGCACCTACTGACCATTATTGAGATTTTACAAGACCTTGAGGACAAACCCTAGACCTAATGAGACCTAAAACCCTAAAAATGACTTTTTGCAGATGTAAAGACAAAAATTATTGTAAATGACCTCAAAATGGGCCAGCAGGTAAAGATCATAAGGGAAAAATTTATAAAATGCCACTGCCATCAGATTATCCATGATCCTAATGGAATGCAGCTGATCAGATGAGACACATAAAATGCAATGCAGCAAGAGAATTTTGATCACTGATGGAGGGATGAAGATACCGACACTAACATAGGGTATTTTAGGACACAAATTATTCTTGAAGTTCTATCACAACTCTCATCAATCCCATGTAACTTGAACACCTAGAAAAAAAAATCTATGGGTGAATTTCGTCTATGTTACTCTTTGTATTTTTGACATTCAGATTTTTATTTTATTAAAGAAATTATTTGTAAATTAATCTTAGCTAGTCAATTAAATTTCTTGATTTAAATTTTGAAGTGAAGTACCATAATAATATGCATCCATCAATTAACATAATTAAGCTTCTAAAACCATAAGTAACCTAGTGTTCTCCATTTTTTATTGATCCTCTCTTCCCTCATACTAAGGTTTCTTTGTTTATCCATAAAACTAAGTGGCTACTCTAATATTTTATTTCCGCTCTTTAGTAGTATGTGTGTGTGATCTTCCATCACTACTATCACATTTTTATGGTAGCATGAATCCACTCATTTTCTTCATTATGGGGACTCCATTATGGATTTCCCATCCACTCTTCACTCTGAATGAAGGCTCCCTCTTACCATTTCACTTTAGATCTCGCATTGTGCCTTCACCATAGGTGGTTTTGCGTCCGTTTTTGAACCAAGAAAGACTTAACTCCTTTCCCTTTAGCCTTTAATTATATACTCTTTTGTAGTAATATTGTATTCTAGAAATTATTCCTTTGTGATGTGATGTTGTCTATGTTAGAAAAATTATAATATGAGACTATATATCCATAAACAAGCCTCATTCCTAGCTTTGTATTGATACATATTTGTAGAAATTTCAATCTACCACTTTAATTTTGACTTCAAAAATTTCACCTCAACTTCAAGGTTCACATAACCTATTTCTTGTGAGATTTGAGTGTTAGGGCTAAATTTGAAATATATTTTATACCAATATATATTTCACTTAATCAACAACACAAGGCAACCCAAAAAAATAAATACCATATAAGTGCACTTAAATGCAACAACGTTTCACCCCTCGAAGAACCGTTCCTAAGCATATAAGAAATCTGAAAATAATTTATGATAATATATTTATTACAATGGTAAATTTATCCCTTTAGATTTTATATGTTTATTAAATCACATGACAAAATATGCGTTTGTTCATAACAAATGTTAAAAGCTACTCAATCATGAAGACAATGTAAGTTGAAATCAAATATGAAAGTACACATAATTTAGACAACAAAAACACTTCATATATATGTATATGTAATGTATATTTATGTATGTGATGAAGTACAAGTACATAACATAATGTAATGCAAGTTTATACAAGTATTTCTCTCCATACCCTACTTAGGGGAACCATCAAAAACCCTATCACCAACTCCTCCTAGCTAGGAATCACTCTCAACCAAATCTAGTCACTCCATTGAAGATCCTTAGCAAGCTATCATAAACATAGGTAAGTCCTTTGTCACACCTTCACTTGCATCACAAAAGTGTACAAGATAATCTCCCTCTAGCTTATCCACATCAAGCACTCTAGTGCTTAAGACAAAGAGAGTAAATACAATAAATAAGAAGTACAAAGAGACTAGATTTATTTAGAATCTCTAAAAGAATGAATTAATGAAAATACCCTCTCCTCCATTTATATATATGAAATGTGAGGGAGGCCAAGAGAAACAAAGTGGACCTTGTCCATAACAAGAAACCTAAGTAAACAATAGATAGCCCCACATGTCAGGTGCTTCAACTCCATGTGACACATGTCAAGCTCCAATCTACATGTCCAAAAAAAGGGTTCCAAAAAATAGTCCACAAGATATGTCCAATGCTCCTCCTCCAAAGGGGTCTAATTCTCCAACATTCCCTCCTAAGCCATGTGTACCTATGGGTCCACCGCACCCACATCATCACTCCCCAACCCAAGAGCCTTCAAGTCAATTACAAGCTCCATGTAAACAACCAAGTGGCCCCATGTTACCTAGGTCTCAATGCACTGCCCAAGATTCCCAATGGTCACACTCCAAATGGATCGTCCTCTGAAGAAACCAACCAAACCCTCCAAGTGCCCACCATGAAGAAAATCACCATTCCACATAGGTCTCCAACCTTGAAAGAAAAAGTGTCACAAAATCATCAAGTCAACATTTAGCAATACATGAGTAAGCTATTTCTAATGTGTATGCCCATCATGATCCAAACAAGGGTAATTAACACACTATGCACCCACATCACATGAAGCACCCTCTAGCATGTTTTAAACACTTTCAAAGTAACTCAAAAAACTAACACACGCTAGAAACTACTCAATCATGAAGATAACATAAGTTGAACATCAACTATGCAAGTACATAAGGGTGAATGCATGAAAATGGGTTACACTTTTTGATAAGCACACAGGTTGGGAGGGAGAAAAGAAACAATTCAATCAACTAATAGATTAGCCCTTGATCAAGCTATTTGAGGGCCTAAAAATAAACCCTCGATTGTGTTGGCATTATGAGACAAGTGTTGTCCTTGATGGAAAATCACTCAGATGATAAATTATAATGTAGCAAAGTTATTTTCAAGTTCACGGAATTTTATGCAGAGAAAAGTTTACTTCATGTAGAGAAAATTTCACGGAATTTTATGCAAAGAAAAGTTTATTTCATGTAGAGAAAAGTTCACGGAATTTTATG
>APFE030255231.1:1208-21985 GCA_000404065.3 Pinus taeda
GGGCACAACAATATTAATAAGGGGTATAAATACAATAGTAATGGGGTAATCACTAGTATTATAGGGACCCAACATCATGGGACACATTTTCCAAGAGGAGTGGTGGGGAAAACATCCTAGTGTGGTTGTTCATTTGGTTTATTATGGCTAAGGAAACTGGCGAAGGTTTTGGAAAGGCTTGAAGCATTAATTGACATTTTATGGTCATTGGAAACGTACTCTATGTTGAGCCTTGGGGAAAACATCCTAGTGTGGGTGTTCATTTGGTTTATTATGGCTAAGGAAATTGGTAAAGTCAATGGAAAAGGATTTGGAAAGGGACGAGGCATTAATTGGAATTTTATTTATGAAAATAATGGAAATTAGAAGAAAAGGAAGGTGAAAGTTCATAGGTTGCATGTGAGGAGGAAAATGAAGAAAAATAATGGAAAATTAAAGAAAATAAAGGCCTCATTAATAAAAATGCTTATGAGGATTAGTTGGTACCTTTTGTTATTTTAGTTTTGGAGATCTCTCTCTATTCTCTCGCTCTCTCACTCTTAGACAATTAGAGAATTCTTGGAGCACTCTAGCATTGAAGCAAGGAAATTAAAGGAAGGACCAAGAAGGAAAAATAAAGTAAATATCATGCAAGGAAGAGCAACATCTAGCAGCTACAATGGGCTTATTTGCATTTATCGCTTTTCATGTGTGATTCCCTTGCTAGTGTTGGGCATGCATGGTACATGCATGTGTGTATTTTATTCTCTTGCTATAATTGACATGGGATTTTCCAGGTGTGTTAGTGTTCTTCAGCCTTGCCTTTCCATTTCTGGATAGCCATGGTGTGATGGATTCTCTTGTATTACTTTGATTTGGATTGTCAGATGGTTTTGCCACTGAGTGAGGTGGTCTCTAAGAGAAAAGAACACAAGGCCTAGGAATCCATGGACATGAGAAGGTGGGATTGCGGTAAAGCTAAATTTTCTGTGCCTCAATGGGCCTAAGGATACTCGACTAGTGAATGGCAGGATACAAGGTAAAGCCTAGAGGTTTGTGCCCTCGATCAAGCCTAAAAATCCTTGAATGGTGAATGGTGGGATATAAGGTAAATCCCGAGGGGTTCAGCCTTGATTAGGCCTAGGAATGCTCAATCGTTGTATGGAGGGATATACAGGAAATCCTAGAGACTAGGAGATAGGAAAATTCCTCATGGTGTAGGTGGAGAAATCCGATGGCCTCCCTGCTTGTTTAGGGCCTACTGATTTGGTAGGGATTTCAGTAAAACCTGAGGAAACCTAGTTTGGTTTGGTTTTGAGTCCCACTTTAATTCTTGGAATATGGAATGAGGATGATTGGATGGAAGAAAGATTTGTTTCACCCAATCTATGGTTGGGTGGTTCGTGGAAGTCCCAAACCTGGTTGGCCTTTGTATTTATTAACAAGAGCTCTTTCTCCTTGGTATTTCATGTTTAAATATATTGATTTATATGTGGATTTTATGGTTTTTATATCCTTGTTATTTATGTTGGCTATATGTTGGTTAAGAGTATGTTTTATTACAAACTTGATGTATGGCTTCAATCATATTTTGATTAGAAAATGAATGTAAAATGTATATGTCCTAATAGATGATAATGCAGTTATTGTGATAAGGCAATAAATATTCTTTACAAATATCATATAAGTATGAGACCCTTATGCTCATATCTGTTGTTATCACCTGTAGATTGCATATTTGTGACATGTTTGACGACATGCCTATCATGGGTAGTAGGATCCTAGTCAAGTCATTGATCAAGTGTTTTCATTGGTACCTTTATTTCAATGTCATTTATCATTCCCGAAAGTTTCATGAATTTCTGGGTAGTGGCCTGAGTCCTGGCCTTGAAAAAGTGGCACAAAATTTAGGGCCGTTGGTTCAGAATTGTCTGGAAAAGTAAAAAATCGCTAGCATGCCTTGTTGTGGGAGTGATTGGAAGGTTTTTGTCACATGCATGCCTTATCATGGGAGCAACTAAGGCTCTAGGATAGTAAAAAGATAAGTTGTTTCAAGGGTTAAGCACCTAGAGGGGTTGGTTACCTCCTGAAGGGTCTGTAGCTCTTGGGGAAGGTTAGGATGGTTGTGTTTTGTTGGTTCCACTTCCTTAACTATACTTGGGGATTTAAATCACTTCATAGTAGCCTCTCGTCACATGTTTGCTCCAGTGGACGAGTTAGCTTGGGTAAATGTGGGAGGAAGGTGTTACAACCTCAAATCTTGACGAAAGTTACAATATGGAATATTATATTGTATTTTACATAATAATCATGTGGCTAGCCCATTTTCCATGAATAATGGGGGTTGACATGGCATCCTCTCAAATTATGGGTGTGAAAATAGGAATTTCAACTTCTGGGTGGCAAAATTTTTTCATACGAACTCCAATTTATGCACTTGTTGCACAGTTGGAAGGGTCCACGTGTGTAGAATAACATGAAAAGGTGTGTCAGTAAAGTAGTATTGACGTTGTAATCAAAACCCTTCGAAATTTCCCTACACTTGAATTTTGGAGCCTACTGAGGATCTTTCGATCTGTCACCTCATGGTTAATTCATGGTCGATTGATTGTTTTCTAAGTGTTTAATGTCTTCTTCTTAGACTCTAAGTGTTAAGGTAACTTTGTCACATGTTCTCAATTAATTCACAAATGCACGTATTTTTATGCAAGCTTAGATAAGCATAGTGTAAATTTTGAAAGTAAGACTTGCACTATCATTATTGAAAGTGACTACACAATACATAAGCACAATGCATTGAATATCCCATGGTGAAAGTTAGTGTGCACTTTCCATTGACATATTCCCTCTCACTTTGGTTGCAACTGTGCTACTTTTCTAGTGAGTTTTCTCAATTGTCGTTTTCGCACACCTTTATTTTTGCAAGTGTCACTTTCTTGTTCATAACTGCCATTTTCACTCGCTTTCACTTTAACAAGTGGTGTTTTCATGTTATCTCCACTCTTTCATGTGTCTCTTTCAATTTATATAGATTTTGCAAGTGTCATTTTAAATTTTTCTTGTGGTTGTAGGTATCTCTTCTAATCATTTTCACTCCTGTATGTGTTTCACCTTTGCACATCAATAGAGGAAACTCTAGCACACTCTTCTGCATGGATGGTCCTACATATCATAATAATATGCACTAGACATATTCCTATATCTTAGCTCACTTTCTGGTTACATTCAGCAATTGTGTCGCAACTTGTATTCTAAGTGTCACAATGTGGCATTTTAATTGTCACACTTACAAATAAGTGTCACTTCAATGTTGTTTCAAGATGTGATTATTGTTCATGGGTCTTGTGAATCCCCTAACTTGTATTGATGACTTCCATGTCTGTGATGTATGTTTGAGTTTCGTTCGGATGCTTTTCCCTCTTTTACCCTATCGATCCCACACTTAGCCATTTTGGAACTCTTCTTGGTCCTACTACTAAGTGCAAGTTATGAAATCTCCAATCCTTCACCAAGTGATGAGCATTACCTATTCATAAGCCTTATTGATGAGATCTCTCCCTCCTAGTCTTGTGCATTGAGTATTTCTTAAAGTCATCTCCTATGGTTTCACATTAATAACGTTCAAAGCATAGCCACTTAACCGTTATTACTTGTACTGACTCACTACATTGAGTTTTGAGCATTTCTACCTTCTATAGTGTTATCACTCAGAATTTTCTCAGGGTTACAGAAAGAAATTTATGAGGTAACCACAAACCAATATTTTAAGTACAGAATCTAGCCAATCTGTACTCAGAGAGGGCTCTCTCTTTACGATTTAAATTTGTTTATGGGATATTAGGCTAGTTATGAAAGCTTGGGGGGTTTTGATTTTGTTTGGTGGTGGAATTCAGGAGCAGATGGATAGAACAAGGTATTTCAGGCCATTGGGCTATGGAGTCAACTAACGATGGCTTAACTGGATCAGGTTGATTTAACAAAGGAGGGTTTCACAGGGCAAGATAGCTAAACAAGAGACAAATGATAGCTTAAAAGGGTGAAATGGTCTTGAAAGGGAGGAAGGGAAATTAAGAATCCTTCAACAAATTTCAAGATGAGGGAAGGTGGGTGCTCATTAACAAAAAGCAATTAAGAATTTTTTGTTAAATGGTCACATTGATAAACTAAAAAGTAGGGAGGAATTAAGAATTCCCTACCTATGATAGCTTGGAAGAAAACATTAAGAATATAAAATATTTTAAAGACAGAATGCAGTAAAGATCTTTTTGAAATATAATTTTTCGTTTATCATTCAGATATGAAACACATATGAATATTTAAATAAGAAAACTGTAAAAACTTAAGATATAGAATACTTATTTGTTTCTCGTTTGACACAGGTATCCTATAAAAGTCCTTTGCTTTATTACTTTTTCCAACCAGCCATACAAAATTTGTTCAATAGCACTTCAATTCCAAACTAAATTGTTTTTAGAAATGTCTAAGAAACCACCCCAAAATACTTCAAATGAAGAAGTATTTATACAATTTCTAAACTGAAATATCTTTCAAAAATATCAAGATTGGTTTACAAATATCTCTAACTGTTTTACAATAATAGAACTTAAATAAAGGACATTCAAAACTAATGAATCTATTTGGCACTATTTCTATGGATTTATGGTGACAAAGAAGAGAAAGTCGAATTTGGTAGCAACTCGTAGTTGATGATGAGGCATCCCAGTCACTAACTGCATCCTTCCTTTGTGCATTCTGCCCCAGAAATTCTGAAAAATTAGGGTCTAATGATATGCTTGTATATCTCAATCTGAGATAGATATGTAAAAATTGAAATAGGTTTTTGTAGATAAGAATGTTTTTGAGATAATTGTCTCTCAGTTTCCCAAAATTCAGCTCTAGTTGTTCACAATATTCTCTGCAAAAAGATGTCAAAAACAGGGCTTTACACAAACTGAAAAATAGTCTATGAAGACATGCACTTATCTCCCTTTTGGTAATACCTGTGTAAAAACGGAGATAGGTTTTTGTATATTAGCCTGTTAGTAAGAAACAACTCCTCCAGTTTCTTGAAATACCTCTTGGATTGCCCATAATAGTTTATTCAAAACTATGACTTAAACAGGAAATTTCTGAAGAATGTACCATTTCTACTCTGTTTTTATCTTTTAACCTTAAATTCCTTTCAATTGTTTTTCACTTTTACTTTGGATAAAATTCATTGTTGCTGGTGAAGGTGTTTTCATCTTTGTTTAACCCTTGGTGTCTCCATGCTTACTTTTACTTTTTATTGTTTACTGTTTACTTTTACTGCTCTGTTTTTTCATCTTTCTTCACTTTGACATGAATTTGTATGCTATGCTTTGTAACTATCTTCTTTGCTATTTATCTTCATGGTAGCTGATTTACTTGACTTGATATTCAATCTGATACTCTTTAACCTTGATACACTTTGACTGTTCTTTACTGTGTCCTTTTACCTTCACTGTATATTTTAGGTTTTTACTGTTTGTTTCAACAATAAGTTATTTTAATTCCATGTTTCCTTTGCTTGTCTTTTTACTGTATGTTTTATTTTCCATCTCTATATGAATAGATTTTGATAACACTCTTGGAGTAAACAGGTCCTATGACTAGTATTAAAACTGTTTATCCAAGGCTATGGTCTTTTGATCATCTATAAAACAAAACAAACTGTTAAGAAAGCATTGGTTTGCAGGGGAGGTGGGAAAGGTTTCATTTGAGCTTGAGAGGTCTGTGGAGTGAGTCCAGAATTCTTTTTGGGAGGTAAACCATGCTTGAATCGGTTAACGGAGGCTTTTAGTGGCGCAGATGGGTTACATATGGTTTTACTGCACAATCAGGTGAAAATGAACAAAACTGGGGTTTTTGTGTTTAAACGGGTAGATGGTTGATATTGGCGGGTAAAATTTGAAGGAACAATGGAAAATTTGTCATATGCGGAGAGTGGGAAGCGAGGGCGGTAAGCGGATTTTATTGCACTACTTTTGGGAGGCGAGTGGTTTTAGAGGAGGGTCACGCGATTCCATACATTGCTCAACACGTAGCATCGGCAATGTTCACAAAACCACTCACATCGTGTGCTAAAGGTCAAACAAAAGGCCTGCGTGATATGAGCAAGGGCCATTGGATCTGAAGGATCCGATCGGACGGTAATCGGGGCAATGACATGACTGATGTATAATAGGGGCGGGCCCGATATTAATTAAAAGACTTAATCATATCGGGGGTGATTTGATTGGTTGCTGAGTTATTAATTAGTCCTGATGACTTAATTAATTCTCGTTATCATGGCGGGGAGGTTGGGTTCTTAATTAACTACAAATTAGCTAATTAATCCTGTTTTTTATTTGATTTACGATTATATTTAACCATCGGGGGCAGGATATGTAAATATTTGGGGTTTTGTATAATATAAATGTTACACAATAATTTATCACTGCTTTCACTCCCGGTCTTCTCACTGTGTCATGTGTCCAAGTCAAATATGCTTATGAGAGACAAATGCTTCCCTATGCTGCCAATTGACCCACTTTTGCAAAGTTATCTGCCTTATCGCGGCTGTTTCCTTAATAAACGTGCTGATAAGTGCTCATGAACAGATAGACCGCGCTGCCAGCATGGAAGTACATGTGATTCCCATGACGGCTCGATTTTATGCATCAGCGCAGGTCCATGTGGTCCCTTCAACGATGATCTGACTATTTGCACTAATCACTTGCGATGTCAGCATTGAGGATCAGTTCTGTGCCCACGATGATCCAGATTGGGCGAATTGTTCCAACAGTCGGCCTTCCAGATGACTCCAAACCTGCTTATTGGCCTTGTTTATGTTGCCCTTCCTTCCCTAGTGTGGCAGTTCCGTCAACTGTGCTACCTTCCTTGGTGATAAGCTCTCATTTCAACCTTTCAGGGAGACTCCTTCTCCTATTTAAACTCTCACCATTGCTATGCATTGCTAGTTGGACAGTTCTGATAGTTGGCTAGTTGAGCAGTGCTGTGAGTGCTTTGTGAGTTTGCTAGATAGCTGGTGTGAGTGTGATAAGTGTGGAATTGTTGATAGTTTGTGGAAGGTTGTAAGGTACCCTTCATCTTGTGTGAAGCTTATGAGTGAGAGAGCTCTTGCGTGTTGGGAGATCCATCTCCAAAGAGTGAATGCTTGAAGAACATGCTGGCTGGACTCTTCTCTGAGAAGGCTTGTGACGTCAAGACTTTCGTTGTAAGCTGACTCTTATTTCATTATTAATGCAATCAATGATGTTTTCCTATGTCTCGTATGAAATGTACTTGATAGCTCATGAATTCTTGACTTTGTGAGTAAATCGTTTATTGTTGTTGCCGGATTACGTGCTTTGTTGTATTTCCTTTGCTTTATTTCAGGTTGATCACTCGTAGAGGAGAAGGAAGCGGAAGCTAGAGTAGCGCAACGGAACTCCATCGACCACCGGTTGAGGTAGGCCCCCAACTTGAACTGTTTAAGGAAAGCTATTGTTGATCTGTCTTTGTTTGTGACTAGACCCACTCTAGGGCTAGAGGGGTTGCCTCTGTCCGCCGAGGGAAGACTTTCCTGCTTCACAAATTGGCGACTCCACTGGGGAGGGACTTTGTGTTTTTCTTGTTTTCTCTTTCCTTGATTTTTGTTTTGGTCTCTTTTGAAGTTTTGGGGATTAGTTATCAGTCCTCTGAGTTTCCTGGGTTGACCTCGGAAATACCCCTATTTGATTGAAGGATTGATTGTTTTTTATTTGGGAGTTTTGGTTCGCCTGTCATTGTTTTGAACACCATCGTGGATTTAATTTTAACAGTCGCGCTGTCATCATGCTCACACTTTTGTAATATCCTGTTCATCATGTAATTACGCTTAGCAGTCGTGACGATTCCTGAAATCGGATCATCATGGAAAAGATGTGTATAGTCGCGATGTCATTGCCACTTTGTAGCTTTAAACCCACGATGATCTCGGGTTTCTAGTTTAATTCCTGCGACAACTCTTGAAATCGCATCATCGCGGAAAATAGGTGTTTTTCTGCGATCATCTCGGGTTGTCTGTGTAAAACTTGTGATGACATCTCGGGTTGTCAGTGTAAAACTTGCGATCATCTCGGGTTGTTTGTGTAACACTTGCGATGATTCCTATAAAGTTGTTTTTGTAACTTTTCCTCTTGAATTCATCAATCTTGCTTATCCCCTCTTGTTTCTTGTCTCTCATTAGCTTGTTTTAATTGCTTTTAATCGAGGTACATTGAGTGAGTCTTGTGTTTTCAGACTATGTGACTTGGCCCTTTAGAAGTTTCATCGAGAAACCGTTTGCTTGGGTTACTTGTCTGTTCAAGGTTCATCCACAACCTTCTTGTGATTTTCTTGAGGCTCTTTTGCTGCTTGTTTTCTTGCTGATTGATTTTTAGGGTCGATTGTTGAACCAATTTTTTATGTTGATTCGATTTCTTCACTACCAAGCATAGATCACAATTGTTTGGATCGATCAGTTCACACTTGCTTGTTTGCTTCTTTGAATTAAAAAAAAAAAAGAAAATCAAAAGTTTTCATTCATTTAGCATACGAAAGTGAAAGTACATTTGCATTACGAATTTTCATGTTTGAAAAATTGGGAAGCGAATTTTAAATCTTTCATTAGTAGTATCGATGCATTGTGAGATTAGTGTATTGATGCATTGTGTTTCTTAGTGTTTGCATTCGCTTGTCTTGGTTTTCTTGGTTTGGGAATGATCTCTCTACCCTCCCGTAAGTAGGTGTTCATTGAAGAAAAAGGATTTTTCATTCATCCTAGCTGCATCCTAGGATTTATTATATACATACAATAAGGCCTAAAAACTGAAACATAATCCAAGATCAACCTTAAAATGAACTGAATAAATTTAACAATGCATTGGAACATAACGCTCATTATTTAGAGGTCTAGGCTAGAGACATGCTCCGACGTCGTTAAACCTAGTCACTATTGTTTTCACTCAAGGTTGGGTGATTCCTCCTTCTGTGGCTAAATAGCGGTCTAGGATGGAGTTGTGCTTCCACGTACCGTCGAGTATATATTGGGAGACCCCATTAGGTTATCATCCTATATCCTTAGGAAGCCGTGTCTGCCGCGTTGCAAACCATAACGCACCGAACACAGCATTTGGGAAGATTGACTGCCGTACGGAAAGTCCTTGGTTTTCATATGACTGCCAAGGTGTATATGCGATTTTACAAGTTGTTTGGTAAACCTTTTGCCTAGTTCTCCAGAGTAGTCACTTTCATTCCTTTTTAGACTCCTTAAAAGAAAAGGTCCATCTGAGCACTTGTCCTTTCAGGCTCATTAAACCTCGAAATAGATAGAGTCACCTTTTCGTCCTTTTCTCTACTCTTGAAACATGAAAAGGTCAAGTTTTGTTCCTGCGTCATAAAATTTACTGCCCACGAAATATTCCTGGTAATAGTTTAATTTCTTGGTTGTGATAAGAGTCTTTTTCAATCTTTTTCTTGATGGCAACATTCCCCGAGTTTACCGGCCAAGTTCTTCCCCCAGATGGAAATCCTAGTCCATTTCCTCCATTTAGAAATGCTGGTGCTCCGTATATGGCAACATTGTCTTTGCCTGGGTTAACCATTGGTTTGCCCGTATGGTTATTTTCAACCTCGGTGGTAACGAGTGTCATAACTCCTGTTCCACTATCTCCTTCGTCTGAACCACGACATGTTGATTCCAAGGTTGAGCCTACACCTTCTTCCCCTGTTTCTTCCTCCTCCTCTCCTCCTTTGCCTGGTGAAAGTTTCACATATAGTAACGAGGAGACTAAGAAGAAGAAGAAGATGAAGAAGAAGAAGAAGTCCGATAAGTGCGAGGTCACCTGTGCAGCTACTGCTTCGAGTACATCTCAGGTCAGACCACCTTCTGCTCCTCCACGGAAGGGTTAAGTTTCCTTGTAAATTGTGCAAGGGTGACCATCTTCTTCGTGATTGTCCTGGCATTCCTCAAATCTTAGAAGTATGGTCCCACGATTTGACTTGTCCCTCATCATCCTCTGAAGCTCATGGCGATGCTACCCTATCAACTGGCAATGGTAAGAAGAAAGGGAAGCTTCGATTCCCCTGTAGGCAATGTGAAGGCAACCATCCCCTTCACCTTTGTCCGCTCATGGATAAAGCTTCTGCCATGTTGGAAAGTCTTACAGCTTCTTCACCCCAATTTCCCGTTGGTTATTAGGGACTCCCTTCAGACCCTCTCCCTGTCAACTAAGAGATTGACTTAGATCCTTCTCTTGTTCGTCCTCCTCCTTCCGAAACTGGCTGTGCTAAGCTTGTTCTAGACCAACCATTGGTCGAAGAGAGTGTCGACTTGGGCTCACCCCATGTTGATCACTCTGTTTTGGAAGAGCATCATGCTCATGTTCTTCTCATCTCGTCAGATTCTCCTAAGTCTGAAAATGACCCTCCCATCCCTGCTGGTCAAGAGGGTCCTTCTTCGCTTCCTATAGAGTAGGGGGGCAATCATACGATTCCCCCACCAAGTAGCTCGGTTGTTTCCTTCGACTGGAGTCATTTGACTGCCTTCCACCTTCCATCCCATGTGCCTTTCCAGATTACAGTACATGCCTATGATAAGGTAGTACCTAGCACTATCTTGGATGAGGGTGCATCTGTCAGTCTTATGCCTTCCACTACTTGGCAAGATTTGGGGTCCCCACAACTTGTGCCAGTCGCACAAAATCTATTAGTGTTTGATGGAGGAACCAGTCAACCATTAGGGATCCTTCCAAAGTTTACTGTTACTTTGGGAGGCAAAACTGCCTATATAGACATACTGATTGTCCAAGGTGCTTTAGATTTCAGTCTTCTCCTTGGCCATGACTATGTTTATGCCATGGGGGCCCTTATCTCTTCACTTTTCCGTGTGGTTTGTTTTCCACACGACGGAAGAATCGTGACCATTGATCAATTATCATTCTTTAGTCCCCCGGTGCCTCCTACGTAGCTATCATCCCCTCTCGGTTCTTGCCCGCAAGTAGTCCCTTCCTTGCCACAGGTCAATTATGTGGATACCCGTTCCATCTCTGCCTCTACTGATGATCATGCAAATGGTCTCGTACATCATGTATTGGGGGCATTGGAACCCGATCTGTCATTGGTGTCTAATGACATGTATTCCTCCTAGAGTGCGTTTCTTCCATCCTTTGAAGACCTCCTGGGAGACATGTTCTCATATGACCCATGAAAAGGAGTCTTGAGCATAGTTCCTTGTCTTGTGTCAAGCTCGTTAAAAAATGAAACAAAATGTGTTCGAGCATAGTTCCTTGTCTTGTGTCAAGCTCGTTAAAAAAAATGAAACAAAGGTTCCGAGGATAGTTTTGATCTTGTGTCAACCTCGTTAAAAAATGAAATAAGGGTTATGAGGATAGTTCTTGATTCTGTGTCAACCTCATTAAAAAATGAAACACCTCCCTTTCCAAATCGAGTCTTTGTTTAAGATCTCGTAAAATCCAAGTCGAGTCTTTCCAAGATCTTGAAAGTGAACCTTCATTCCATCCACCTTGTTGAACGCAATGAAGCTTGGGGGGCATGTACCTCAATTTGCATCATTATGCTGGGGGCATGTGAACTTATAACAAGCATAGTTTTTCATTTCAAGCTTGTGTAAACATGAAACCGAATCCAAGCAGAGTTCTCCATAGTTCAAGCTTGTGTAAAAATGAACCCATACTTGATTTAAATCTCGTGATTTCCATTTATCTGCTAAATTCTGCTAGTTTAGCCTTGGTTGTTTCATTCCATTGCCACCATCTCTTTGGCCGATCATATGCTTTCACTTGGTTGTTTTTCCTTTTCCTAAGGAACCGCAGCGATGAGTGGTTTTATTAGCTAGCCTCTTGACCATCACATGTTTTAAGCAGTTCCACCATTGCCAGAACCAGTTGCTACCCTTTATACCACTCGTTCCTCTAGGACGAGTCACTTTTAAGCTCTTTTCTAACTCGTAAAATATGAAAAGATTGCCGAGTATTTTCCCCTTTTGACTCGTTAAAGAGAATAAAAATGGAAGTCGTCTTTAAGCCCTTTTCCGACTTAAAAAATGAAAAGATTGCCGAGTTGTCCCTCTTGACTCATTAAAGGTGAATAAGAGGCGGTCACCTTTAAGCTCTTTTTTTGACCGTTTAAATGAGAAAATATTGCCGGGCCTTTGTCGTTTTCAGGCTCGTTAATGGTTACGAAACAACGTGATTTCGGTCGCTTTTATAACTTTTTCAGATCAAAGTCACTAATCATGAAAAGTACTCCTTGATCGTAATGGTCAGGCGGTTATTTTGAGTATTGTTTTATATTTTTTCGGGTTCGAGAGACACAACTCTATGAAAAAAGGACCCCCCTGGAGTTTTCTTTTCCGTGTCTTTTTCAAACTCCCTAAACATGAAAAAGACTCCAAGTTTTGCCTATGTCAGACTCGTTAAACCCTGATGACATTGGACTCATCACCATGATGAGACTCAAGCTTTTCCTCCCTAGGGCTCGTTAAACTATTACTAGGTTGGATTCAATAACAGGTTTTTTGTTGATTGTCTATGGTAGCGAGTCACTCTTGAACATCGACACTTCTGCTTCTTGTCAGGTTGGGACATCCATACATTGTCATTTTGCCTTCTGCGGGTTTGGGTTGTCATTTAGCCTCTTTCCATCTGATCCATGCTGTTTTTATCAAGCCTCTGATCCTTTGGTACCTGAATGCTGCCACCCTCCGGAGTCGTGTCGCCGACATGTTCAAGAGTATAATCCTTCTACAGTTTACACCTCTGTCTCCTTTCCTGATACTCTGTTGCACCATCTACCACTTGTTCCTTATCTCATGTCATAGATGGGGAAACATTATAGCCCTCCTGCGACGGGTCGTCTCCTGTCGACATCAGCTCATTATCTAGGAGATTGACCTAGAGATCCCCTTTGGTACTTTGGAGCTTGCATGCCTCAATGGCAAGTTCTTTGCACGTGATGGTCAATTTGCATCATTGGTCGCCGATTGGGTGATTCCACGAGTGTTCAACTTTAGCTCATTCTTCACACTTCGTGGATTGTACTGGACAGTACCTTGAGAGCCATTGTCATCATTGGTGGTTTCTCTCGCGATTGTTAACGGTTTCCATCATTGACCAGTAATCAAACGACTTTCTCTCATGCTCGACTTCGACACCTCCATTCGCATGATATAATTTGTACTATTGGTCAGTTGGGTTCAAGACCCCGGGCTTAGATTACATACGCTCGGGCTGCATGGATTGGTTTATGATTACATGACTCATTCATGGATGGCTGCGAACATACCTGAGTCTTCATGGATGGCTGCGACCATACCTTTATCATTATCATGGTCTTATTAGTTGGGTGGTTGCGTCCATACCACAGACCTTTTCTGTATGTCTTCTGGATGGCTGCGTCCATGCCTAGACTACATGTACTTTAGAGATATCAGTACGACTTGTGCACATGTCCTTCTAGATGGTGTTCCATCTCAGTTGTTTTGTAAAGAATTTCACCCCTCCCACTCTCTCGGGCTTCATACTTTAGGGGGCATTTGTTACACAGTGATTTATCACCGCTTTCACTCCCGGTCTTCTCACTGTGTCATGTGTTCAAGTCAAACATGCTTATGACAAAGAAATGCTTCACTATGCTGCCAATTGACCCACTTTTGCAAAGTTATCTGCCTCATCGCTGGTGTTTCCTTAATAAACGCGCTGATAGGCGCTTATGAACAGATAGGCCGCACTACCAACACGGAAGTACACGTGATTCCCACGATGGCTCAATTTTATGAATCAGCACAGGTCCATGTGGTCCCTTCAACGATGATTTGACTATCTGCACTAATTACTTGTTATGTCAGCATTGAGGATTAGTTTTATGCCCGCGATGATCCAGATTGGGCGAATTGTTCCAACAGTCGGCCTTCCATATGACTCCAGGCCTGGTTGTTGGCCTTGTTTATGTCGCCCTTCCTTCCCTGGTGTGGCAGTTCCATCAATTGTGCTACCTTCCTTGGCAATAAGCTCTCATTTCCACATTTCATGGAGACTCCTTCTCCTATTTAAACTCTCAGCTATGCATTGCTAGTTGGACAGTTCTGATAGTTGGCTAGTTGAGCAGTGCTGTGAGTGCTTTGTGAGTTTGCTAGATAGCTGGTGTGAGTGTGATAAGTGTGGAATTGTTGATAGTTTGTGGAAGGTTGTAAGGTACCCTTGATCTTGTGTGAAGCTTATGAGTGAGAGAGCGTGTTGGGAGATCCATCTCTAAAGAATGAATGCTTGAAGAACATGTTGGCTGGACTCTTCTCTGAGAAGGCTTGTGACGTCAAGACTTTGGTTGTAAGCTGACTCTTATTTCATTATTAATGCAATCAATAATGTTTTCCTATGTCTCGTATGAAATGTACTTGATAGCTCATGACTTCTTGACTTTGTGAGTAAATGGTGTATTGTTGTTTCCGGATTACGTGCTTTGTTGTATCTCCTTTGCTTTGTTTCAGGTTGATCACTCATTGAGGAGAAGGAAGCGGAAGATGGAGCAGCACAACGGAACTCCATCGACCACCGGTTGAGGTAGGCCTCCAACTTGAACTATTTAAGGAAAGCTATTGTTGATCTATCTTTGTTTGTGACTAGACCCACTCTAGGGCTAGAGGGGTTGCCTCTGTCCGCAGAGGGAACACTTTCCTGCTTCACAATAATAATACGGGCGTGGGTAATGTTGTTTTATTTGGGAATTACATAATAATAACATTAGTGGTTAATATGACTATGGAATATGAAGTGCGCTAAGTAAATGTTTCTGAAAGCATTTCATCACATAACATTACTTAGGCTAATAATATATGAGGGTTTCATGTAGATTGAATGTTTTAAATTTTCCTAGGTAAAATATGATTTTACTTAGGAAAACATTTATAAAGGGAATGAATGACTTTATGAAGGGGTGAATATTAATGAAGGGTTTTTAAGTACTTTAGGTATTTCAAATTATTGGGCCAAGGGTTCGTCCCTCCAATAGTCAGAGAAATGCTCTGAGCCCCTTTAACTTTGGAAATTACCTTTAGCACTTAGGGAATTAGTGAAAATTTTAGGAGAAATGAGTAGGGAGGTTAATTATTTTTTACTTTGAGTGTTGATGTGCCTTCCATGTGATACATGCCTTGTCCAAGTGATGAAAGAAAAAAACAATTAAGCATTACATTTATTCTGCAACCATCATTTACTTACCCTACCTACTTAGCCTAGCATTTTTACTTCTTTATTAGGGTGCACTTAGACCGGCAAACCCTTTTCAGCTTTTCTTTTCTTTTACATAGTGATATCTTTCTAAATCTAACCTTATTACATCCAAGGGCTCAGATTGAATTGTTGAGCTCCTTTTTCACTCTACCTATCTACTGATCTGCCAAGATTAAACTGTTTGGTTAGATCTTTATTCTCTATTTCTAAAACATGAAATTGAAAACATGGAATAACCAAGATTAAATTGTTTGATTGCCATGGATTATGGCATAGGTTACAAGTTGCACACAATCTTTATTATACATAAAAGTAAATAGTAGTGGCATTTAGACTTGCACACTTTCATGGTCTTTTCTTTTTGTTGGGGTTCTTTCTTTCCTTTTTTGACCTTTTCTTTATTCTTTTTACCCTTTTATTAGTTTTCTAGGGTGTACCCTCTTTACATTTTTTTATTATTTTTTTTTGCAAATATGGAAAACATTTGCAGAAAGTAAAGGTATGTACATATTTCAGAGCTAAACCAAGTCAATCATGATATATGACACCTATTAGTATAGGAACCTAACATATAGCACATGGAACATTTCTAGTGGCCCTATAGAAAAGAAAATTGCACCATACAAGGTCTCTTCCCTCTCACAATGCATTAAGCCTCTCCTTGGCTAAAGTGACTTAACCTCTCCTGCTTTCCTTAATCAACTGTGCAATTTCCTCTTCTAGTGATCCTGCCTTAGCACAGGGCACATTTCTAGTGGACAGTCAGCCACTACAGAAGAAAACTACGCTAGCATAGGGCACAAGCCACATTTATAGTGGATAGTAAGCTAGCACAAAAGCAAATTACACTAGCTTGGAAGCCTTCTTCTCAAGTATAACACATGTCGTAATTGCAGTGCCTAGTCCTACTCCCACAACTAAATGCAACCCCTCAACCACAACATACCTTGTTCTACTTTCCTTCCTTGTCATATGTTGAATTTATAGTGGATAATGGAGCCTTTCCTAGATCACTACTGAAGAGAACTACAGTCTTCCTTAATCCCATCCCTCAGTCATAGCACTAGGCACAATTTTAGTCAGCAAGCCATAAACCCTTGTTTAGTGGACTCCCTAACTGTGCATTCACTAAGTCCTGCCCTAATCTTGAGGGCATGTCACAGTTTTAGCCCATAGTCGGGGCCTCCGTTAATCACTATGAAGCTCAACTGCATTGTCATTGTCTCCTTCTCACTTGCGCCTAACACAGGGACAATTCTAGTTAGCAAACTCATCACACTATCTCTTTCAATTTCCTACTACGATGGAAATTGAATAGCCCATCCTCATAGTGCATGGAATAGTTCTATTGAGCATTGCTTCCTTCCCTTAGTCATTGTTGAGCTAAATTGCACCATCCTCAACAAACCATTCCTATTCAACCCTTACATAAGCCCATCACAAGCAGCTTCTTCCATGAGACAAGTAGGGATAAAATAGAAGTTTTCAAGACTAATATTGCCTTGTCATGAGTGAAACCCATTGGTATGTGTGTTGGGTATGGTATTTTACCTATTTTCTGCACTTTCTTTCCCCAATTTTGACCCCTCTATCATCCAGGCCTATGACTTTACTTGACTAATTCCCCTGTTTTCTCACCTTTATAACCTATTCTACTATTATGCTACTTTTCCATATTTTACAGAGTAATGCGATGATTTATTCCTTTTTATGGTTAACTGCGAGAGTATTGAGGAAGTATTTTGGGGAGCTCTTCTTTTCAGGTGATGGCTTGTGAGAACAAAGCTATGAAGAAAATAGGTAGCATGGATTAACTACAAAGAATGGTAGAACAGTTCACCATTACACATTGGATGTTGTTCCAGGATGCTGTTACACATTAGATGTTATTATAGGTTGTTGTTACACATTGGATGCTATTACAGGTTGTTGTTACATATTGGATGTTGTTACATTACATGCTAATACAAGAATCCGATGTTACACCAAAAGTGTTGTAGCCAGCGATGCCATGACATCTCAAACCATCATTCACTCAATGTTGTTGTGCTGAAGATGGAAAATGTGGATACCATTCCACATAACAACTGTCGACACTAGGGATTGTTTATTTTGGAAGCAACAAGGCCCAAGCAGTTGCAACCCTAACTACTGTATATTTTTATTTAGAAATAGGTTGTAAATAATTTTATTTTTGATTAGCATGAGAATCGTGAGATTCTCATGATTGATTTGTTTCTAATTTCAGGATGTAATAACTATAAAGGAACTCGATTTTCCATGTACAAGGATACGACATATAGAAAAGTAATGTTACTCTGCTTCTGTAATTCTGAGTTTATTTTTAATATTAATCAGCACAATGATGTTGTTACTACTCTTCAGCTGATCCATTAATTACCTTTGTGTTACTCCCGTGCCCTGTTGAGGAGGAAGGGCCCTCCTCTTTAGCAGGGACTGCAGTGATAGAGGTAGTGTACATTCTAGTTTGGCTAATTGATTTATGTTTTCTCATTGTTGTTGTGCAAATCATGGATTTCGTTCACTGTTGTTTCTATTTATATTATGTTTTTACACTGAGATAATCAACAGAATGGTAGTAACCAGTTGGAATAGATATTAGTTCTTGTGTGGCGTGCCTTTAATTTAATAGTTGCGAAGTGTGATTAATTATGTAGAGTGTTTTTATGTCTACATGAATGGTTTGATTTAGCAATTTAGTTCAACGGCACCTTTTACTATTTTTTGCATTTTCTTATTTTTGGTTATGGTGTATCGACACAGAAAGTGCAAACTCCATTGAAACGGAAAGACCTACCCTGGGTTGACAATTAAATGTTGCAGTCTTGGTCAATTAGGATTGATTAAAACAACACTACATTTTGGCGCTGTTGCCGGGGATGGCAGTTGATGATACATTTAGCCAAGTTATTTGTTTGATGTAGAGTGTTCCTAGTCCACACTTGATACGTGGTAAGACGAGAGGTAAGAACTTGTGCATCACTATAACATACCTAGGTGGGCTCACCATTGTGATCACTAGGGCACTTAGGACATTTTGGTGTTTTGATTAGTGTGTCTTCATCTCTTTAGTCATTGGGCAGTAAGATGAGAGGTAAGAACCTGCATCACTCCAACATATCTAGGTAGGCTCACCACTGTCGAAGACTGAGGCACTTAGGGTGTGAGTTAATACACATAGGGTCCATGTGTACAAATGTATAAATTATATAGATACCAAAACTACCCCCACTCTAATTAGTCATAGGAAAAATGGGTCGTAAAAAGGAAAGGAAGAGTGTATATTTGGGAAGGAAAGCATTCATCTAGGAACTAATCTCTAAGATAGAAAAAGAATAGTCCAGCTCTCAAAGGGATGCAAGGAAAACGGGGCCACAAAAGGTTGTTATTCCCATAGCAAAAGAAGAAACCTCTGATTCCTCTATCTCGAGACCATATCATTCTAAAGCTAGCACCCATACCCCCAAGACCAAGAATTTGATTCAAGGGCAGGAGGGGGTAGCTAGTAGCCAGAATTTGAAACACGAGGGGAAAGTGGAAGCTGAGGGGGAACATAGAACACCTGGGATGGAAGAACACATGTTGGTTTATCAATACCCTGATACAGGTAGTGCAGTAAAACAACTAGCCCCAAGAACATTTGAGCCACTAATCACATCTATGAGACCATCATAAGAATAGTTTGAAGGACATCTACTACAATAAGGGTTAGAAGGACTAGTCATGGGGGACAACAATGACAACAATGCTAAAACCAGTGCTACTTGTAGGTTTTAACCTCATATAGAAATTACCTGCATACGAATTCTAAAACACAGAAAATAAACAATGCGAGAGCATAACACAATAAACACATATACACAGGGATTTCCCCCTGGATCCCAAAACTGGGACTACCAGCTTGATTTTTCATTATATTCCTTTCAATGTTACAATACATATATACATGCCGAAGCATCCAATACCATGGACCAAAAACCATCGCGTCCAAAACCATGGACCGAAAACCATAGGTAGGTTCGCCCAACCTAATATAGGGTCCAAAAATTTTTTTCCCAGGGCGCTACCCCGGACCTCGTAGAGGGGGCTACCCACCCCCCTGTGACCCCCTTGTTGTGCAATCGATGCAACGAAGGGGGGGCTACGCCCCCCCTCTAACCCCCCGGTTCACTGCGTAGGTTAGTCGTGGATAGAATATAACACAACCCAAGACTACTATCACCACCTTTGAGTTCCCAATTGGGGATATCAGAGCTGAAGCTCTTATGCAAATATTCCTCTATCATCCTTGCCATCCTTCCAGGGGATGACTATGGAAGATCTAGACATATTTTTATTTGAGTTCGATGTCTTATGCAAAAGTTATGATTATACCTCAGATGCACATAAATTAAAATTATTTACTGCTACTTTAAAAGGGGTAGCCTTGAGATGGTTCATGGGATTGGGTTCCACTTCTATTCGAACATGGAATGACATGAAGGAGACGTTCTTATCAAAGTCCCAAGACTATTGAAGAACTAGGGACTTAAGGGAGGAGATATTTAGAATGACATAAAAGGAGGATAAAATCTTGGAAGATTATGTTGGGAGGTTCCACTATAATCTGCAACGGTCTAAACATAGTGATCTAGACCAGGAGACCTTGAGATCTTGAAGACTATATTTATTAGAGGAATGAGGGAGACTGCCTTGATACCCTGAACCTATTAGGGAAGGGGGATATATCACAAGAACCATTCACTAAAACTGTAAAGCTTTGCATAAGGTGCTCTAGAGGATCATCGAAGGGGAGGAGCGCAGTTCAAGATGCCTCCTCCCGGATACAAAAATATGCAGGAGGGGGAGTAACCAGAGCACAAATTGGGAATTTATTTGAAAATTTCAAGACTCATATCCTCAGTACCTTCTCTTCCCAGATAATGACAACATAGATCAAGAAGAAAGAAGCAGAAGCTGACACACCTCTAGCTATGTTCTGTTCAAATTGCCAGAAGAAACATCCTTTGAGGGAATGCGAATTGAACAACATCATCTTGTGCAATAGATGAGAGCTAGAAGATTTTGTTGGAAATAATACTGAGAGGGGGGGTGAATCAGTGTTATCACATTAATAAAACTTTTTCATTTCCAAACCCTGATTCATATATGCTACTTCCACAACTTCTTATGATTAAGTTAATTGATCTTCAATGAGTGCATTAGAACATTATCAACCATATTATCAGTTAACAGATGCAGTAACATAGAATAGAACATCACACATAAGGCACACACATGAACACCATGATATAAGGTGGAAACCCAATGCGGGAGAAAACCACCTGCTGCAACTCATCTCAATCTTCTTCTTAATAAGAAAATCCTTTTACAATAATTGTACTGGTGCAGTCTTATACCAGTACGGGAGCTACAACCCCCTTTGCTCTTGTACTAGCCGATCCATTTACTAGTACGCAGGCTGCTACCTGCTACAATGCTCCAAAGATTCCCCTTTGCTTTTGTACT
>APFE030255231.1:28224-59538 GCA_000404065.3 Pinus taeda
CTTTTCTCTGCATAAAATTCCGTGAACTTGAAAATAACTTTGTTGCACTATAATTTATCATCTGAGTGATTTGCCATCAAGGACAACACTTTAGCCATAATGCCAACAGAATGGATCGATCTCCTTAACCTAACTAGAAAAGGAGATATTTCCCAACTACCATTTGCAGATATTTGTGATTTATGTGTACATATCTCAAGGGGAAAAGTAAGAGTTGGAAAGAGTCCTAGGGACACTCTCTTATCAAAAATAAACAAGTCTGCAATTGGGACATTTAGTAGCGCAGAAATAGGAAATCTGCTTGACACCTTTAAAAACAAATATTTTAGGGAGCCTAAGTGAACAAATAAACACCCTTAAAATACAAAACAAGAAAAATTCTGAAAATGTTGCATTATCCATCTTCTATCACAAATGTTGAAAAAAACATGCTCTGAGAGAATGTTCCTTAGACTCAAAAGCCATAGAAACCTGTGTCATATGTGCAGATAATCATGATACAAAGGAATGTCCATCCTTAGCAGGTCTTAAGGTTGTATTCAATGAGGAAGGAATCTTAGAACCAATAGAATCTCTCTACTTTATAGCCAAAAGACCATGGAAAAACCACTAACCAAATCAATCACAAGGATTTAGACCACAACAATTTTCCCAGTCTTCACAAAGTAATTGGAATTCAAACTGGCAGCCTTGGGCTCTGCCACAATCACAACCTTGGAATCAAGGATGGCAAAATCCCTATAGAGCCTATGCTCAATATTGACAATACTCGCCATCCTACATTCCACCACAATTATTAACCCCATCCAATCAAATTCCTCAAGCTAATCAATTGCCACAAGTCCCAGTTCATAATCAAAACACATAACTTTCCCTACCATTGTCACAAAAATCAAATCAATTACCCGCTCAACCACTTCCAAATCCTAGATACCACAACAACCAGTATACAACATGGAGGGTCAGTATCCTCAAAATTATGTGATAAACCCGCTAGACCTAAATAATTTCCAATTAAGGTTTGGAAGAGTATTACCAAAAAACCCTCCTATTGTTATTCAAAAAAAAAAATATGATCTTCAAAAACATAAGAATCAATCAGAAGAAAGGGAGACTTCTCTCCCTCAAAAAGAAAGTAAACAAACAAAATAAATTCCAATAGATGCTCCTATCATAGAACAACCTTCAATATCAGTTAAACCACCTTTCCCAGAAAGGTTGAAAATCAATGAAGGAGTAGAGAAACAAATTATCTTGCCTAATTTCAATATGATGGATGAATTGAGAAATGTTTGTATTAAGATTCCTTTACTGCAAGCCATAAAAGAAATACCAATTTTTGCAAAAAAAATTAAGGAATTAAGTACACAACGATCAAGAAGAAGAAGAAAATATATAAAAATAATTCAATTAGTCAGAAAAATTGCAGACATTATGATGGGGAAGACAACAATTCAAAAATATTTAGACCCAAGAAGCCCCATTGTAAAAATTCACATCAATGGAACAAAAATACCAAACACATTGATTGACCTAGGAGCAGCCATAAACATAATGAGCAAACAAGTTATAGACACACTTAGGATTCCTAACCTTCAATACACACCAACCTTATTGCAATTAGCAGATAGATCTGTTATTAAACCAGGTGGTGTGTTAGAATATGTTTGTGTATCTTTAGATTCTTGGGAATATCCTGTTGATTTCATGGTCTTAACACCCAAGAACAATCTAGGATGACATCCATTAATTCTAGGAAGGCCTTGGTTGGCTACAACAAACGCTTTTAACGGTTGTAGATCAGGTGATATGTTTATCTCAAATGGAAATTCTACAAAGAAATTTACATTATACCCCCTGCAAGAACAACAATAGATACAGAAACTGAAGAATGGATAGAAGATGGAGAAGATATATAACCTATTTTTGTCACTGAACAAGTAAAAGAGGAAGACAAAATTTTGAATTTATTACAAAATAATGGATCTTCCTCACATTATGAGCGTAGTCAAAATGAATATCTCACCCCTAAACAATTATCATTGTTTTCCATGGAACAATTTGGGAATTCCTCAATAGAAATATTTCTAGGAAAAACCTTAAATGTCAATGAAAATTTGGAAGACATGAAAAAGAAACAATTGATAGAAATTTTACAGAAACATTCTTCTACTTTTGCATGGGAATACATTGACATGAGAGGGATTGATCCTAAAACTTGCATACATCATATCTATATTGAACAAAATGCAAGACCAGTTAGACAACCTCAACAAAGAATGAACCCAAATCTAAAAGAAATTGTTAAGGAAGAATTGCAGAAATTATTAAATGTAAATTTCATCTATCCAATATCTGAGAGCTAGTGGGTTTCACCCCTAGTAATCGTCCCTAAAACGAATGGAAAATGGAGAGTATCCATCGATTATAGGGAGTTGAGTAAAGCAATATTAGAAGACCACTTTCTGTTACCTTTCATAGACTAGGTCCTAGATTCTTTAGCAGAAAAAATATTTATCCTTCTTGGATGGGTTCAGTGTATACAACCAGATTCAGGTGGCCCCTAAAGATAAGGATAAAACCACATTCACTTGTCCATGGGGAACTTATGCTTACCAAGTACTTCCCTTTAGGTTATGTAATGCTCCAACAATATTCCAAAGGGCAGTTCTTGGCATTTTCTCTAACCTTATCCATGATTTTGTGGAGGTGTACATGGATGATTTCACAACCTATGAGGATTCTTTCAATGAATCACTAGAAAACTTGGAGAAAGTCTTAATAATATGTCAAGAAACAAACCTCTCATTAAGCCATGAAAAGTTTTTCATGACGTTTAACGAGGGAATTTTTTCAGGTCACCATATTTCTGAAGATGGAATTAAGGTATACTCATCTAAGGTGGAAGTCATTTCCATGTTATCAGTGCCAAGTTGTCAAAAGGATGTTAGAAGTTTTCACGGTTTTACCGGATACTATAGAAGATTTATAGAAAACTTCACAAAAATTGCATCCCCACTCTTTAAATTACTCACCAAAGACTGTGAATTCAGTTGAGATTCAGAATGTCAAGTTGCCTTTGAAACATTGAAAAAGAGAATTTCTGAAGAACCCATCTTAAAAGGACCTAACTAGAAATTGCCTTTCCATATCTCAACATATGCTTCAGATTTAGCCTTAGGAACTGTTTTAGGACAAAAATATCTCACTCCTTATGCCATTTATTAAACTAGTAAAAATTTAACCCCTGCAGAGTTAAATTATATTGTAACTAAAAAGGAGTTCTTAGCTGTAATTCATGCCATTAATAAATTTAGACATTATATAACTGGCTATGAAACCTTTTTCCACACAGACCATTTTGCCATTAGATACCTAATGAATAAACCAGTCACTAATGGAAGAATAACTAGATGGCTCCTACTTTTAAAAGAATTCAACATAACCATTCTAGATAGACTAGGAAAACAAAACACAATTGCCGATTTTCTATCTAAAATACAAAATGAAAACAATGATCGACCAGTAGAAGATAAATTTCTTGATGAATATCTCTTTTAAGTATCTACTAAATCACCTTGGTATGTAGATATTGCTAACTATTTGGCCACATGAAAAATTCCATTTCATTTATCTCCTAGAGAAAAAAGAAGAATAGTCCACAATATCACATCCTACTCATGGATAAATGAGGGATTATATAAGACAAGACCATACCTCATCATCAAAAGATGTGTTCAAGAGGACGAAATACCAGAGATACTAAAAGCTTGTCATGATGAGCAATGTGGAGGACATTTTTCTGACAAGAGAATTGTTTACAAAATCCTACTTTTAGGATATTATTGGCCTTCCATTTTCAAGGACACCAAGGAATATGTTAAGAGATACGACAATTGTCAGAGAATGGGCAAACCTACTCTTTCAAATGAGATTCCACTACAACCACAGGTACTTATTGAACCATTTGAAAAATGGGCACTGAATTTTGTTGGACGAATTAGCCCACCTTCAAAGAAAAAGAAGTATATTCTGGTATGTACTGATTATGTCACTAAATGGGTAGAAGGTAAAGTGCTTCCTTTTTCTATTGAAAATACTGTAGTTTCATTTCTTTTTGAGGATATTTTTACTCCTTTTGGTGTTCCAAGAGAAATTGTAACAGATCAATGGACACAGTTCACATCCAGACTAGTGCAGAAGCTTGTGGACCAATACAAGATAAAACATCAGAATTCAACTCCATACCATCCACAAGCCAATGGACAAGTTGAGTCCACAAATAAGGTGATCAAGGCTATCCTTACAAAGATTGCACATATACATAGGAAAGACTGGGTGGAAAAGCTTCCAGAAGCCTTATGGGCCTATAGGACTACATGGAGGAATACTACAGGACATACTCCCTATGAACTTGTTTATGGGAAGCAAGTCTTACTTCCAATAGAATTCTAGATCCAGACCTATAAGACAGTAGTCTAGTTAGATCTTGACTTGTCAGAAGCCCAGAAGCAAAGGATGACACAATTAAATGAGCTCGATGAAATTAGACAAGAGGCCTTCTAGAGGACCAGCCTAGTGCAACAACAGAGGTCAAGATGGCATGATAAGTACATTAAATAAAGGATGTTTCATCTTGGAGATTGGGCATTTCTCTTTGATTCAAAATTTAAAAATTTTCGAGGAAACTTCCAAACCCATTGGCTTAGACCTTATGAGGTTGAGAATGTCTTCAACAATGGCGCAGTTAGAATCAAGACTACTAACGAAGAAAGAACTCCTCTAGTAGTAAATGGGCATCGACTCAAGCTTTACTAGAAACCACTAACAAGAGAGGAATTTGTTAAAATGTTTCAGGACAATTCAGAACTGAAGATGCTCAAGAATAATTCCTCTTCTTTTCCACCTTAGAAATTTTCATTCAGTTTGTTCTTAAAAATATATGTCTATGTATATGTATATGTACATCTATATATATATATATATTATATATATATATATATATATATATATATATATATATATATATATATATATATATATATATATATATATTATATATATATATTATATATATATATATATATATATATATATATATAATAGAAATATAATAAATAAATTATATGTGTATATATGCATGTATATATACATATAATAATATGAGAAAATAATAATAATAAATTTTGTATAAACATGAAAACCAACATGTTGTTGGCATGTTTATACAGAAAATTTAAAGTGAAAACCAACTTGTTGGCACTTCAAATTTTCCTTTAAAAAAAAAACAACAACAATAAAGTTCATATACTAAATATTTCTTTCTCTTAAGCTACAGAAAAAACAACTTTCCGCAACTTGGACAAGTTTCCGTAGCTAAACAAATTTCTGCAGCCTAAAAAATTTGAAGTCTACAAGAATACTTGGTGATCTATATTAAAGGACAGTTGACAACAAGGTATTAAAATTGGAAACTAGGGCCAAACTCCATGTGGGTCATCTTATTCATGGCTGATAATATTTTTATTAGATTCCTCTCATAAAGAGGTGTAGGATTGATCTAAAGATCATCTGATTCCGATAAGTATTTATGGAGATATGAATTTATTTTGATTATGGAATTATTATCAAGCCAACCTACATTCATGTAGGCTCAGAAGCCCAACAGTCGCATCTATTCAAACATCAGCAGTTATGTATAAATACAGGAGGATTTTTCCTCATTTTCACTCACTCATCTCATCACATCTCTCTCTCTCTCTCCTGTGCAAAAAAAAGGCTCTTCTCTACTGCGCAAAAAAGAGTCTATCTCTCACACATGTGGAAGGAAGCTGTTGAAACTGAAGCTGCAATTGCAGATCCAAACTTTGACCAGCATGGACCATCAAAACCTCCTCTTCTGAACTACATTATAGGTTCATCTAGACCTCCTCTAAAGGCTGCAACTTTTGGTGGTGGAATCAAGCCGATCCAACGGTCGGTTTGCAAGATATCAACTGCCCTAGTTTGAAGGAAGTTGTTGAAACTGAAGTTGCAACTGCAGATCCAAACTTTGAACAGCATGGACCATCAAACCTCTTCTTCTGAAATACACTATAAGTTCATTTATACCTCCTCTAAAGGCTGCAACTTTTGGTGGTAGAATCAAGCCGATCCGACGGTCGGTTTGCGAGATATCGACTGCCCTAGTTTTGATGATGAAGCTGCTAATGCTAATGCTACTGATCTAGGGTTTGCTACTGCTAATATAAATCAGATTTATTGTACTATTTCTCTCTACCTAATTATTGAAGATAAAAGAAGATTTGATCAAAGGGTTTCCCCACACATTGTGGGGTTTGTCCCTGGCTAGCTGCCACATCTTGTGCCTCTTGTCTTGGCTTGTTTTCTGTCGATCGTTTAATGTTCTATCTGCACTTTACTTTATGTACATGTGATTGCTAATCTATGGAATATAATAAGAAAGAGAAGCAAACTATTATAAGCATAGAATATACCATAACCTAACATGGGATCAGAGCTGAGGTGAAGACAAAGCCCGAGAAAGAGCAAGAGCAATCACCGAAGAGAAGATTGGCAAGGCTATCCTAAAAGAACTATGGGGTCCTCATCACTCTTTCCTACCAAGGACAAGCTCCATGAGAAAGCTGACTATCATGGATGGAAGTTGTCTATCGATATAATCCTAGAAGATCAAGGAGTGTTGGACAATGTGAGGGGCAATATTGTTGAGCCTCCATCAAATGCATCCACTACTGTGAGGAACAAATGGAAAACCGGAGAAGTCAAAGCAAAAAAGATCATCTGAGACTCTATTGACAAGCGCTTGGTGGCCTACATCTCTAACTTGGACACCTCCAAGGAAATCTACGATAGACTGGTGATTTTATTTAAAGTTAATGATGAAAATCAAGTCTTGTTCCTTAGAAATAAGTTGAAGGAAATTGAGAAGGGAAAATATGAGAATATGCACGCATACTTCTTTAGAATCACTGAGATTAGGAACAATCTCCTATCTATTAGGGAGTGCCCTGATAGAAGGGACTCACAGCAGGACGATGATAAAAATCCCTCTCATGGCAATCAAAGGAATGGAAAATCTAATAGCAGATGTAAAAGGAGTGCTGGAAATCAAGGAAGAGGACAACCATTCAAGAAGGCTAGAAATTCAAATTTATTATATGTACCTGAACTCAAAAGAACGTGGTGTCCATTTCGGCAATGCAAGACAAGGTAACCTTCAGTGATGGCAAGGTAAGTATATGGAAAAATAATGTTAAAAATGCCTTCACTCTTGGGTTTCATGTTGATTCATTATATCAGGTCGAAGGAAGCCCGCTAGGTGTCATGTATTGTGACACATCTCAAGCCTTGATCACCCTAAAGAAGATCAAGATCTTAAGGACTGATAATGGGACTGAATATGAACCTAACGAGTTTCATGATTTTTGTAAAGAGGTTGGCTTTAAGAGGGAGACTACTATACTCCTAAACAGAATGGCGTAGCAGAAGTTTCTGATGACCCATCTAAACGTCATTTCATTGGGAAGTTGGGATCTAAGGGTGGAAGGAAAGACGGATTCCTTGGTTGCAATAAGTTCAGCCATTATGAGAAGGAGTGTCCAAATGGCATGGACACATCACTTGATGATCATTCCTGGGACATCTTCAAAAGAACGACAGGTAATGTAGTTCATCAAGGAAAATTTGTCGACTCTACAAAGAAAGCAAGGAACCCTAGGTATGAAGAATCAAATATTGTTTCTAATAAGATAAAGAAGTGTTATCTTGTATTGGCCCTCTCCTTCAGATTCTTTGGGAATCTGACATATTGATTGTAGTGCTTCAAGGCACTTCACCGGATAGAAGGGTGCACTCTCTAATTTGGTAGAGATGGAAACAATCGTGGGATTACACTTGGAGCCAATGCCACCTATCCCAAAAAGGGAATGGAAGTCAAAGGTTTTATGGTGGCATTTGTCAATGGAAAGGTACGTGTTTGAAAATTGAATTTTTGAAGATGTTTTTGAGTTAAGGGTTGTAGGAAGTCCACTAGGGACCATGTCCATTAACACATAGCACCGGAGGTCTATGAGTCAGATGGTGACTGGGAAGCATAAATTCAAAAGGAGCATGAAAGTACATGTCTGAGATGTACCGAAGGAAAACCTTACAAGGGGACCATTCCCCTCAAGTAGCAGGGCCACAGGTTTGGAACAACTCGTGGAGTTTGAGATTCATGAATAGGAATCTCATGTATACAGGTGGAAGAAAGCCCCCTGTGGCTTGAAGAAAAAAACCCCAGGCGTAGTATGAGAGGATTGATAGTTGTTTGATGAAGCTAAGATTCACTAGGAGTGAAACCGATCCAAACCATTACTCAAAGGTTGTGGATGATAGACCTCTCATACCGGCACCTTATGCGGACGAACTATTTCTGACAAGTGCAGACCCTCTCATTTGCAAAAGTAAGAGGAAGTTGGATTCCAGACGGATGTTTTACAATTAGCATGGTGAGCTCATATTTGGTTGAGGCTCACTAGATTGGTGCCAAGAATCTTCTAAGATATCTTCGAGGCACAATCTATCATGGATTGAGATATACTGTCAGAAATATGAAAACTGCATGATTATTCGAATGCTGACTGGGCAAGTAGTGTGAAGGATCACTAGAGCACTTCTCAATTCTGGTTCTCTTTGGATTCTGCTTCAATATCATGGGTGGGCAGGAAGTAGAAATTGGTTGTTATAAGTACTGCCAAGACCAAATACATAACTATGAGTATGAACTCATATGAAGTTGCCTGGTTGTGGAAACTCTTCAGTGAGCACACATGATGAATATCACTGCGATTCTTTGTGACAATTAGAGATGGGATTCAATTATTGAGGAATCTAGTATTCAATGATTGCTCTAGCAAATAGACATCAGATACTACCTTATCTGGGATATGGTAAGTCGATGAGCAAGGAGGCTCCATCACACTGAGATGATGTACAGGTCGCTACACTTTGTCATAGCCCCGAGGAAATATCATATTTGTGATTTTCCTGAACGTCTTGGAGTCATCGAGAGACTCTTGTACAAGGGTCCTACATGTTGCATACATGATCTCTAGGAGCTCTGGGGGCTTGCAGCTCTTACTGGAGCAACATATGACCACAGGGTGACTCACCCTCCCTTGGTGGTGCACACTATGGACAGGATGATTAGCTCTCCTGTGGACAAGATGATTCGCTCTCTTGTGGGACAATATGATTCACTCTCTTGTGAGATAGGATGATTCTCTCTCCTATGGACAGGATGATTCGCTCTCCTGTGGACAAGATGATTCGTTGTCTTGTGAGACAGGATAATTCGCTCTCCTGTGGAAAAGATGATTTGCTCTCTTGTGGGACAAGATGATTTGCTCTCTTGTGAGACATGATGATTCACTCTCCTATGTATAGGATGATTCGCTCTCCTATGGACAAGATGATTCGCTCTCTTATGGGACAAGATGATTCACTCTCTTGTGAGACAAGATGATTCACTCTCCTGTGGACAGGATGATTCGGTCTCCTATGGATAAGATGATTCGCTCTCTTGTGGGACAAAATGATTTTCTCTCTTGTGAGATAGGATGATTTTCTCTCCTATGGACAGGATTATTTGCTCTCCTATGGACAAGATGATTCGCTCTCTTGTGGGATAAGATGATTCACTCTCTTGTGGGACAAGATGATTCACTCTCCTATGTAGTAGGATGATTGGTTCTCCTTTGAGGTCTGGATGATGTGTTCTCCATGAAGATTATGTAGCAAGATGATTAGTTCTCCTGTGAGGCCTAGATGATGTGTTCTCCATGGTGATTGTGTTGCAGGATGATTAGTTCTCCTGTCAAGGCATCCTACCCATGTAGTCAGGGACTCATGGGAAGTACCTCTCATCTAATCAATGAGTAGGGAAATGAAGTTAGGGACCATAGTAGTATCGATGGAAGCATCAATGTATCTACCATACTCTCTATGATAGGATAACCTTCATTGATTTGGGATAAATGATATTGGTCTAGGACCAATGGTAGGAGTTGTATACACTATGACGCTGACTTCGGGTCAGTTGAGACTGGTCTGGGACTAGTGGTACATACTTTGAGATTGACCTTAGGTTAGTGCAATATTAGCCTGGGACTAGTGAGAGTGATACATACTATGATGCTGACTTTGGGTCAGTTGACACTAGTCTGGGACCAGTGCTACACTCTCTGAGACTACGATACTGGTCTGGGACTAGTGGTAGGAGTGATACATACTATGACGCTGACTTCGAGTCGGTTGAGACTGGTCTGGGACCAGTGGTACGCCCTCTAAGACTAACTTTGAGTCAGTGGAGGATGATATTGGTCTAGGACCAGTGGTAGGAGTTGTACTCACTATGACGCTGACTTCGAGTTAGTTGAGACTAGTCTAGGACTAGTGGTACATACTCTGAGACTGACTTTGAGTCTGTATGATGCATCCTCGATCATTTCTTCTTCTTCATAATTCGGACAAAAGCAATGCAAATCAGAACAGAGCAGAGCAGTACAGATTAGTATAGGGCAGAACAAGACAAAGCAGAACAGGCATAATAGAGTAGTGTAGGGCAAGGGTCAAGCTGTACAAGGCAGTGCATTTGATGGATGAATGGTAGCAACTGACAGACAAATTGCAGATGGAGTTCCCCCTAGTTGAGAGGGACTGTTAAAATTGGAAACTAGGGTCAAACTCCATGTGGGTCATATTATTCATGGCCGATAATATTTTTATTAGATTCCTCTCATCGAGAGGTGTAGGATTGATCTAAATATCATCTGATTCTGATAAGTATTTATGGAGATATGAATTTATTTTGATTATGGAATTATTATCAAGCCGACCTACACTCATGTAGGCTCAAAAGCCCAACAGTTGCATCTATTCAAACATCAATAGTTGCGTAGAAATACAGGAGGATTTTTCCTCATTTTCACTCACTCATCTCATCACATCTCTCTCTCTCTCCTGCGTAGAAAAGAGGCTCTTCTCTACTACACAGAAAAGAGTCTCTCTCTCACACATGTGAAAGGAAGCTACTGAAACTGAAGTTGCAATTGCAGATCCAAACTTTGACCAGCGTGGACCATCAAACCTCCTCTTCTAAACTGTGTTGTAGGTTCATCTAGACCTCCTCTTAAGGCCGCAACTTTTGGTGGTGGAATCAAGCCAATCCGACGGTCATTTTGCGAGATATCAACTGCCCTAGTTTGAAGGAAGTTGCTGAAACTAAAGCTGCAACTACAGATCCAAACTTTGACCAACATGGACCATCAAACCTCCTCTTCTAAACTGCATTGTAGGTTCATCTGGACCTCCTCTAAAGTCCGCAACTTTTGGTGGTGGAATCAAGCTGATCCGAAGGTCGGTTTGCGAGATATCGACTGCCCTAGTTTTGATGATGAAGCCGCTAATGCTGATGCTGTTGATCTAGGGTTTTCTACTGCTGATATAAATCAGATTTATTGTACTATTTCTCTTTGCTAAATTATTGAATATAAAAGAAGATTTGGTCAAAGGGTTTCCCCACAGATTGTGGGGTTTGTCCCTGGTTAGCCGCCACATCTTGTGTCTCTTGTCTTGGCTTGTTTTCTGTCAATCGTTTAATGTTCTATTTGCACTTTACTTTATGTACATGTGATTGCTAATCTGTGGAATATAATAAGAAAGAGAAGTAAAATTTTATAAGCATAGAACATACCATAACTTAACACAAGGCACCTGTAGGAGATTAAAGGACAACAAATAAGGTTAGCAACAGAAAATTAGAAGGTACGTGCTACTTTAATTTAACAATAGGGAACGTTATATAGCATGTATGAGTAAGAAAATATAGTACTAAAGTGAAATCATTATAACCTAAGGGTAATGGCCACTTAACGAAATATCATATGCCACAACTCTAAAATTCATGTCACGACCTTGTGCCAAATCTACCAAATCATACGTTTGAATGCGCCTAACGGTCGAATTCATTCCCATAATCCTTTTGATAATCCATCTGTTCTTCCCTATTATTACACTCCTCTGTTCTTTCACAGTCATTCCATCTTTCCACCAGCTAGCAAACCCTACCTGTCCCATTTTCCTATCAAGGTAACCAATCTTCAAGGCAAAGCATCCTTCGGCATGGGGGAATTGTTCAAACTGAGCCAGCATGGAAGCAATTCCTAAAGGGGTACCCACAAACTAGGGAGTTGCTGCAAAGAAGACAATGGTTGCAGTTCATTGAGAAATTTAATGGCTTTGACAAAGAGGTAACCAAGAAATTTGCGTGCTCATTCAAGGGATGGAGGCCGAAATTGGGGACGTAAAACTCACAGTAACGAAGTCTATGATCGCTAAGGCCACCAAGTTGCCAAGACATGGAGAAAAATTGTTTAAAAATAGAGGGATTGACAATGAGGACTAGAAGGTTTTCCTCAAGAATCCAAACATGGACACCACGGTCTACAAAAAAGATATTCCAAGCACTGCTCTTAAAAACAAATGGAGAAACTGATTACTTGTGCTTCAGAAGTTTATCACTTGTGAGGTTAGGTTTGGGCAAATGTATTTTATCATGTTATAATGATGATGCACTTCCTCGAGGATCATCAAATGAACCTCCCCTATTTCCTCTTGAATAGCCTTAGCAAAATGGCTATAAATGTTCAGAAGAAAATTGAATGCATAGAAAATACCATGTATCATCATGGTTTGGTAAAAATATTTGTCGAATTTCATCTCCGAAGTATAGGAGATGATTGGAAGAGTTTCCTAATAAGAAACCATTTTGAGGCAAAATCCCCAGAAAAACCAAGTAGTAGAAGGGCCCTCAGAGGGAGAAAGAGAACCATAAAATGATAAAGGAATAGGCACCTCGAACACAGACAAAGGTAATAGAAGAAGAGCTGCCTATAGTAAAAATTTTGCAGAGAATGAAGAGGAGAAACGCTAGAAGAAAGAAAACTAGCCCAGGTAAAGAAGAATTCTCACAAACTAAAACCTCTCCTCTAAAAGAAAAATCAAAGAATAAGAGGAGGAAAGTGTAGGAAACACAAACCCTGGGGTTGAGAAGGAGCACGAGGTTGAGCACGATTCCACAAACAACCTCAAACATTACAGACTACCTTAACCTTGAGGAAAATGAGCCAACTAAAGAGGAGACAATAGAGAACACTCCAACAGAGATTGAGCCAACAGAGAATACTCACCTCTAGGAAAAACCCGATACATAGTCCAGGAATTGACCCCACATAGTAGGAAATCTATGACTACATAGAGTCACTGGAAAGGAAGGTGACAAAAACAAAGGAAACAATACAGAGCCGTGGAGAAGGAAGCAACCAGGTAAATGAACAATCGGCTTCAAACATCTTGAAGTAGGAAATCTTTGAACTAGAAACACTGAATCGGTATCTTAAAAATGAAAATCAAGCCCTGAAGACACAAAGTGAGATAAAAATTGCCAAGAGTGACAATCTAATCCTACATCTAAGCTTGTGGTATAAGAAAAACAAGAAGTTGAAGAAAGAGAACAAAATTATGTAGAGAAAGACAATCAGTTTAAAGTACAAAATTCTAATGAGGAAGCTTACAATGCCAATCTTTGCCAAAAAGAAGAAAACAATGAAACAGGGAGATGACAAACAAGAGGCACAAGCAAAATACAAGGAAGAAGTGTATCAAGACATACAACATCTCCAGTCCGGGGGAATGTAGAGTTTGAAGATTGTCCTACCATGACACCCTTTTTACCTAAAGATCCTCTTTTTTTCATATATATTTACCACTTAAATAAAGCCATGTCTACCAGGTTTTGATGAAGGTATGCATTAGTATGTTTTCTTGTTCATATTCAATTGTATACCTTATTGTTTTAATTAAAGTTACAATTGGCTACCGAATCAGTCTGTTTCTGTAGCTAGTCCAGGATTTCATAGCTATCTTCATTTTTTTCGAGGTTCCAGAGCTCTAGGTTAGCCGTGAAAGGTGTGGATGGATAGAGAATGACTCCTTCATGGATACCTTCCTATCCACTCAAAACTATTTGCTAAAATAAGCACAGGCGATCACGGTCAAACTCCAAGTCAACCGCTAGATTAACATAGAATAGAACTCGAGATCAGCTGAAACCTTATCGTTTTGCTTTTGGAATAGCAAAACGACAGTTTAACGATATAAGTTTAGATAGGATTAAGAGATATTAGGCTTAAAATCTTCATACAGTTATGTCAAGATACTTGCTATAAAGATAATGGTCGCACTATTATTTGGGTGCGCGCCGAATGATATGTTTATGAAAAGTTTGTGAATTTTGTGTGATTGAAATTGGTTTTTGTGTGCAAGAGTTGTGTTGATTTGAAGCTCTAAACTGCTATGTGGAGGGCCCCTACAAATAGTGGCAGGTTTTTAATCAAATACAATATGATTTCCTTAATTCTTCAATTGCTCTATTTTGTGTGACAATGCTGCATAATGATCTCACTAGCGAATTGTTATCTGCATAAGAACTTTAATTTGCTTTATACCTAGTTTAGGTTGTTATCTAATTTTCTTTATACCTGGGACTGCACAATTCTTTCCTTTGCTTATTATCCAGCATAATTTAAGTGTGTTGAATTCACAATATAGATGGTGCTTGCGTTACTTTGTTTGAGCATAAATCGAACAAGCGAGAGGACCTCTCCTAAAACAATTGAGTTCAACAATATTCCTTTATAGCTAATAAAATAGGTTTCTTTTTTCACTTAGAGAATTACGAGTTTCAGCATAGAGATTTAAGGTCGAAAATCCCAAACAATCTAACATAATAAAAATTACTCTCACATCATCTACGAACTAATTGGATAGAGATTAATTCCTGGGAAACTTAATCAACATCCCTAAGAATTACAACACTAATACAATTGACAAACACCGCCACCATATTGAGTTTAGATCTTAACAAATACATAACGACCTAATGAATAACTAGTAAGCACATATTGTGCACCCGTACTTCATCACTCTACGCACCCTAGTTGATAATTTATGATTGCCAATTCAACGACATTGAATTGACCAAACAAGTTACCTGATCATATTGTGTGGATGTTGGGTCGATGATACAATATTACTTGACACAGTGATATTTGGTAGGATTGGTTTTGTTTAGCAACAATAGTGACAATGTATTGTGCAATGATCAGTTGATGTTGTAGTTAGGGTTTGGCAGTACAACTAATGTAGAAGAAAATTCTCGGGTTTGATATGTGTTTTGCGCAATGACTTGATTTGGCGTTGTGATTGAGCCAAGGCAGGTTTGGTGAATAGTGGTTGAAGTATAGTGATCAGATTAAGCAGTGAAGTTGTCAAGAGTTGACGTGATATGCATATCGAGTAGAGTAATGAAAACTTCATTATATTTTCCCTGTATTGATTTAGAGCACATGGGTATCTAGTCTCAAAATTGTGAAACATGATCCATTGGCTCTTCAGGATGGTAGGATAGTGTGAGGCAAGTGATTGGAGTCACCTTCAAGTTGGATCCTCAGAACACTTTAGGATGGCATGGTGGTGCTAGGGCAAGTTGAAGCCTACAACAAGGTGTTGGGGTGTCCTTTGAGTAGGAGCTAATAAATCACAGGGAGTTGGAGCATCCTTTGAGTGGGATGTAATAAAACACAGGGCTTTGGAGCATATGTGCAGTAGTAGCTGGTAAACAATGCATAGGAGCATCCTAAAGGTTGGAGCCTCCTTTAGTTGAAGCTAAAAACTTGATGTAATCATTCTTTTCAAAGAATAAAAATATTAAGAAGCGTTAAGTGGTTTTTGACCCAGAGGGGGTTTTCCACCAAAAACTCTCTGTGTCTATTGTGCATTATTTAATGGAGTCGTTTACTGCTTTTGTTATCCGATACTAATTAATGTTAAATAGTGTTGAAGATTAACTAATGCTCTGAAATATTAACAACTTGTTGATTGCTAAGAAATATTGATTGACCCTCCTCTCAGTATTTACAACACACTATTCACTTTCGATTTCGACAACTAGCAAGATGACAACTTAGTAGAGTACATAGAAAAGCACTTTGGGAAAAACATTCGTAACAAGTCCCCTCGAGAACTAATCGAGTATGCGTTGGAAATGTGCATGTCAAAAAATGCATGATGAACACCTAATCAATGCACCTATGAACATGTTACTTGTTAAAATTCCATTACAATAGATTCATAAAACTTAGATTTTTAATTTGTGATTTGCATCAGAGAACAAGTGTGCGCAATAACAAACACAATATTTCTACCGCAAGGTTTCACATTTCTGCGTGCATTCTTCCTCCACACAACTCTCCCACACACCTTCCTTCTACACAATATTTGTTTTTAAACAATCAAGGCCACTTAATATTAATCACTCTACACAATGTATCAATGAACAATTACCATGTAGAGTGTAGAGAAGCAGAGGAAACTATGCAGAGTGTGCATGTGTGGAAAAAATTTCCTATCTTATCAAATTCAACCATCAACATCCTTCTCAAAATTAATCCAAAGTCACATGTGATGCATGGACCATTTATATCTTGCACAATCTATTCAACCTTTACACAAGCATCTGCTCTTTGATTCCCTATGTTTTCACATTCAGAAACAATGTTCTCTAGTCTTCTAATTCTCTAAGACCATGCAACTTTGATTTGCTTCATCTGATTAATGTTTGACAATTCCTTCTTTTTTTCTCTATATCAGAAAGTAAATCAAGCCTCTAGCTAGAAGCACGTAATTCATTGTTTACGAAATACTAGTCTCCTTTGAGATCATGCTCAATGCACTCGACAAATGACTTAGTTCTTTATACTAAATGTTGCAAATCGAAAGTTTCTTTCCATGCCTATTCAATAATTTGCAATCTTTCACATATAATACTGATAATATTTGTTTTCACCACATTAAGGAGTGCAAAGTGTGAAGGGGAAGTAATTTTTTTAATTGTGCACAATGCAAGGGGTAGTGAACATTTTCATTGTGCAGAGTGCGTAAGTGGAGTCAAAACTTTTATTGTATGAAGTGCTTCTCCATGTTCCCTTATCTCCACACATAATTGCACCTCTGCACTTTGCACATGTGGCCACCCAACAATGTGCCTTAGAATTATAATGGAATATTAAGATTTTTCGATACATTGTATGAAATGCACAAGTGTGGACTCATACACTGTAGTAAACATAGTTAATAGTCACACATTAAAAGGAGACTTCATTTAATATTAAATATTATGTTTCTATTTAAAGTTAAAACAATTGTTTGTATTATATTCAAAGATTTGGGCTTTTTGATACATTGTATATGATGGCTAACTAATTGAGGTAATGTATGCAGAGTGTGAAGGGTCGGTAAATGTTTTAATTATGTGCAATGCAGAGGGGAAGTGAACGTTTTCATTGTGCAGAGTGGGGAATTGGAGTCGAAACTTTTATTGTACGAAGATCTTATCCATGTTCCCATATCTCCGCACATAACTCTTGTATGAACCTTTGCACTTTGCACATGTGGCCACTTGACGATGTGCCTTAGAATTATAATGGAATATCAAGATTTTTGATACATTGTATGAAATGCACAAGTGTGGATTCATACATTGTACTGAATATAGTTAATAGTTACACATTAAAAGGAGACTTCATTTAATATTAAATATTATGTTTCTATTTAAGGTTAAAACCATTGTTTATATTGTATTCAAAGATTTGGGTTTTTGATATGTTGTATATGATGGCTAACTAACTGAGGTACAAAATATCTTGAAAGAGAGTTTAGGTTCCTTGATTTATGCAACTTGATTGAAGGCGTTAGTTATTTATTTCCATTGTGTGTGATGTTAGCATTCATGTTACCAAAATCAATTGACTTGAACACATTGACTTGAAATTATTAATGAAATTTGTAATTTGACTTTCATCAGTGTCTTATTTGAAATTCATGACTTGTGAGATTGTTAATATAGGTTTCAATATTTCATCATCATTTGTATCATCAATACATTTAGTATCTTATAATTCAATGATTGTTCTTGAATGAGGATATAACGTATATTTTTTGTTTCATGTCCATTGGAAATAATCATATCTCGAAATCAACAACTAATAAATGCATCAATTGTGGCTAACCATGGCCTTCCTAAAATTAATCGATGACCTCCCAAGTTGATTTTAGGTGTTAATATCATGAAAAAAGGTGGGTTCTCCCACGAGTCCAATGAAACAATAATATATTATAATACATCTTCCTATTTAATAGTAGATTTGTTTGTCAATTGTAAGATAACTGTTGTATAATGAAGATTGTTCAATTGTAGCTCATCCATTATTCCTCTTGTCATTAAATTTATTGTTGTTCTTGAATCTATGAGCGTGTTTATAATTGAAACATTATTAATGTGAATTTTTACAATGGCACTTCCTAGATTGAAAATATTTTTCTATTTGTCTTTCCCATCATTATATATGTTAATCTACCAATCAGATGCATTTTGTGTGGTTCTTGTAACATACCCCCTACCAATCCCAACCCCTACTAAGTTTAGCATGAGGCAGTGATTTTGATGACCTAACTCCCATAGTCACATAATGGAAATGGGGTCTAAATGTTTACTTTATTTTACCTTTATGAAATTCGAAACAAACAATACCATTATGTTTGTCTCATTGAGATGGTTCCAACGATATAAAATTTTATCCCAACCCGACTCTAGATCATTAGATATGGTCGATTAAGGTCATATCCAATTAAATAATGCCTCCCCACGTGGAACCCTCGTGGCTACCCATCTCATAAGTCACTTGTCAAATAGTAACTCACTCACACTCTGGGTCATAGATTGACTCATCTCGTTGGATAATAAGGCTAAATGGGAGGAATTAAAAAACACATATAAATTCATTTGACATACGTAGGTGTGGGATACCCTTGCCACCTCACCCTGGGACTTTGATCCTGCACATTCCCTTATAATCTTCATCCAAATACATTTTAATGATGAGGACCGAGGGGATGTGGAAAATACATGTCACATGTTAACCAATGCTAGGGTGACAAGCCTATTACAGTGCCGCGGATTGTTAGAAGATGGGAATGAAAAAATTTCGTCTCCCTAGTGTTTATCTCCCAAAAGGTTCAACGATGTGCAAAAAGGAGACTAGTTAGGGTGACTCAACATTGGTGGGATGTGGCATGAGGGCCCGTTTGAGTTCAAAAAAGCGAGAGATTGAACGCCAAGTAGAAGTAGCCCCCACCATTGCTCACACCATCTCTAAAGCATATCCCTACGAGGAATAAGAATGCATTTCCAAGAGCAAGCTAGGGTGACGAGGCTTCACGCTCATGTGGAAGGTGATGCATGAATGCCTAAGAGAAACCACTAAGAACAGCCATGCGACAAATGAGTTGCCTCCATGCTTGAAGGAATAGCTAGGCTGGGGTGACGTGTCCTCGAAGGCCATGGTCATCGATCTTGGTCTCATGCAAGCAAAGTTAAGGCATTGTAGGTGTTGAAGTTAGATGCCAAAATTTCTTGCCACAACCAAAGGTGTTATCAAAAGGAATATTTCCTAAGGGACATGGTTGTGGTATAATGCCTAAGCCCGAGCAATGGTTAATAAGTATAAGGGAATTCTACCCCCACACTCTTATATGATTTCTCTTCTTATCCCATAGTCATGATTGTTGCTGGTACCCCTAAGTTTATCTCTTCCTATTTTCTAGTGCAATCTGACCTATTTAGGATGGACCTCCTAAATCCTAGCACAAGAATTCCCTATTTCTTAGAGTTAATCTCCAGAAGAAAGTCACTATATTCATTGTTGCGTATAAGATACTCCTAGATACTCTCTCACAACAAGGCTCTCACACATACAAACTCTTGCATACAAGAATGAATAAATATGTGCATTTGTCCTTTTATAGATTTGATCCATCCTAAATTGGGCTAGTTCAAATTTAAAACTTGATATTTGAATGCGATTTGAATGACAGTGTTACTCGCTCTCCTTCCAATCATCGCTGGAGTTCTTAACTCATGCTCTCTCCATTCAACTTTGGAGATCTAACTCACTCTTCCTTAAATCAAGACTTAAAACCTAACTAATTTTAACTGAACTCAATCTACCAACTAATCCTATAGTCAAAATGATGAGTGCTTCCACTTAATTGAAGCTCCAACTCTAAATATGAACTCATGATGATTATGCGGATAAACTGGAAATTAACTCACCACAACTGATGTTTATCTTCTGCGGATAACTCAAGGTCTTCACTACCTAAAGCATAAGACAAAAGACCTTCCTTGCTACATTTTCAACAAGGTATACAATGCAAACATTCCTTAATTCATCCAACATATCAAAATCAGATGGTATTAATTGTTGTTCTACATCTAATTATTTCTCAAAATGCAATCTTTCTGGAAAAGGAGTATCTTTAGATGACCTGAAGCTCAAAATTTTCCAAAAAATCAAATTTGTCAATATGGTTTGGAACCTGAATGATCACGTAGATCTCTTCATCCTGATTCTGGCGCAACTCGTTTCACGCGAAATGGACATCGTATGCTCCCATAAACGCAATTTGTTCGCTTTGTCAAACACATAAAAAATTTGCAAGTGGCTGACAGGGATGCTAACTAGGCATCCGTACTGCCAGGTGGCAAGGGGAATATTCTTGGAATATTCCTAGAATATTCTTAGAATATTTTTTTCATTGGCTTCATTTTATTGTTCCATGTGTTTTTTTGGGCCAATGAGGAGGTGACACGTGGCTAAGCTTGAGGTCACCACGTGTCCTCATAATGGCATATTAAAATTGTTGTAGTAGATAGGGCGGAGGCCAGGCTCAACCCTCCAACCTCCCATTCAACAACGTAATGACTTACCAATGCACCCACAGGTTGTTACTTAAAGGGTAAGGGAGGTGGTTTGTTTTAATGTTTATTTCCGCATAGTATGGCGGGGTGGGCGGACTTAACCACCCCCCATGTGAACACCATAACCGCCATTACTAACTGCTAGAAGTAACTGCCAAGCTCTCTTCCAACGAATACCACTAGCAGTCACCACCATCGGCTCCTCATGTGAACACTCATGCACAAACAACTAGAATGTTATGTAACTGCAAGAGGGAGGGGGCCAGCTCCTGGGCTAGCCCCTAGGCACATGGCCCCCCATATGACCAATCTTTTTGTTTTTAGTCCTCGGTGACAAAATTAACGGTCCTACAAATTTGCCTAATTTTTTAAGAAAATGTCGCTTAGTTAGAGTGCTTAGCCGGCGAAATTGTAGGATGATGTTGGATTTTGTGCAATTTGTAGAGCGAATAGTTGAGAAAGTAGGAGAGGTCATAACTTCTACATTTTTCAACCAAATTGGGTGAAAAAGGAGGCTAGGTAGCCATTTTTGGACATTATAGACTCATTGGAGTAGGTCTCACAATAAGAGTACACCTAGATAGGATTTTTTCACATTTAAGTTTATGGGTGCCATGGTCAACCAGAGTTTTGATTCTATTTATGGAGGAGTTTGAAGATGGAGATGACCTTGCAGGGGTTTTCCAACCTCCATGTGCTTTCTACAACAGCTATTACATCAATGTTGTAGCTTTTATTCATCTTTTCTCTAAATATGTTTTGGAGAAGATACTTGTTTATGTACTTCAATTGGATTGTGGTATTATTGATGCTATTTGAAGTTGGATTATGGGGTCTTGGTGCAAGATGCATTTGTTTGCTGAAATTTTACATGTTTGGTTGTAGGTTAACATGTGTATGGAGTGATACCTCTTGCAGAAGTTGTTTCTTTGAAGGAGAAACTAACCATTATATTTCAACACTTTACGTACTCTTTTTTTTCTAAACATTGATCATAATGAGAAGGGGTCATGCCATCAGATCTAATCCAAGGAGATGTAGCCCATGAGGGGTGAACTCCTTTAACAATGGCTGGTGTATTACTGATTGATGCATGCTTCTGTTCAATTTTTTGATTTCATGTTTAAAGTTTTTCATGAAATTAACTTTAAAAAAAACACATAAAAACTCATGTTTTTACTTGCTATTTTGAAGTCAAACCTCAAGCACATTTTTGTATTTTGATGAGGATCTTAGCATAGAAATCTAATATTCCACATCCATATCAAGTTGGTATCAAAGCACTGGTTTTCTTTGTGCAAGGAGTAATTGACTGTTGTTTGCAAGTGAATGTGTTTTGAAGCTCAAGTGAGGGGAAGATTTTGGAAAGGAGAGAAAGATTGTTACAATCTCTACCACCAGTCCTACCTCAAGTTGCAATAGAGGCTTCAAGGAATGCATGTCCCAAGGAGGAGAGCCTACAATAATGTCAAAGGATGTGAAGGCTTTTAGAAAGGCCTTCTTATACATGGCATAAATGGTGAAAGTCCTCTATGAAGAGAGGAATACCAAATTGCAAGTTGAAATCTCTAGACCTCCAAGAGGAGAATGTTCTCTAAAGGAAAAAGGTAACAAGAATGGTGATAAACTACCATCTTCTCCACAATCTTCATGTTTTTCTATAACTCTTATGCAACATGCTAGTGTAGAAAGTCCCTCAGAGAAGGTAGATGGACAAGTTTGTACCTTTTTTCCACATGATGTGGAAGATGAGGTTCTATCAGCACCCAAATTCAAGGAGCTGAAAGAAGAGAGCCAAAGAATCCAAGAGGACAAATCTAGAATCAAAAGAGAGTTTGAAAACATCTTTGTATGTCAACCAAAAGATGAGGCAAATGGTAAGCATTTGCATGCTTCTTCTTTACATGAAAGTGTTGATGTAAATTCATTTGCAGCCTTTGAAAAACATAGTAAAGGTATTCGATCCAAGCCCTTGACCAAGATGCGTTACAAGGGAAGAGGCCTTGGAGTAAACCATTGAGGCATTAAAAATCCAATTGAGGCCAAGGAGAGGCCTAAATATGAAGGGTTAGGCTATGTTGCGAAAGAACAATGGTCTTCTAGCGACAACTCTTGGGTATTGTGTTCCTTTTTCCATAAAAGAGGACATGAGGAGGCAAGATGTTGGGATTTGCATCCAAAATTGGTACCTGCTTGGTTCCTCAAGAATAAGGAGGACTTGAAGTTAAAAACATCTCCAAAGAGAGATGAACAAGTTTAAGAATAAACAAAGTTACATTATTCTTGCCATGCAAGTTCCTCACACAAGAATCGTAAGCCAAAGGACAACAAAAGAGGTATAATCATTCTATTAATTCAAATGCTTTTCATAATGGAAAATAAAATTTTGATTTGAATAACATGTTGAGGAATGTGTTTCCATGCACCAATTTCCTTTCATCTAAGATAAGTGTTATAAAAGGAAAGAAATCATCAGGAAGATGTTTATGTCTAATGGAATTGAGATTGGAAAGAGAACATCTCATCCAAGGTTAAAGACATGTGAGCCAAGAGAAGATCAAAAGAACTTTTGCACTCACTAAAATATCAGTGGGCATTGGGTCGAGTAGTGTTGGAAATTGTTTCCACATCTTCATCGTGGCAAGGGAAAGAAAAGTATGCAAGCACCAGAAGAGGAAGCGACAAAATAAAAAGTGTTGCAAGATGCAACCATCCCTGAAGCAGCTTCATAAGAAGAAAAATTTCAAATAGAGGGTTCATTTACATGGTTGGGTAAGAAATGGGTGGACTATTTGTCCAAATGAAGTTTGTAAATCTTTGTTTTCCACTAGTTGCATATCCCCATAGTTGGGCAATTTGTAAAAGTGATGTTCATAAACAAATCACTTATATGCAGCAATGTTTTCTTTGGCCATTGTCATGCTAGTTTGGCTTGTTGATAGTCAATTTGAATGGAAAATTTGGGAGTCAAGTTTCTTCCATCTTGTAAAATGCATTTCTAATTCTAGTTTAAGAAAGCATTTTAAAACTGTTGTATGAATAGTTGCAACACCTTCAGTATACTAAAAATGTGTTAAGCACTCAAGTTATACAAGTATTCACTATGTGAAACTTGTTTTATTTCATTTGTCAAATTCATTTCAAGATCTTATCCTTGATAAGGATTTTGCAGAAGAATGCCACAGAATTCTTCTTGGGAAGGATGTTGTTGTGGATGGCTAGAGTGACATGGAAAAGTCGAGAAGAACATTGAACTTGAATTCTTTGGTGATGTTATGTTTCAAGTTCGGCTTGAGAAAGAGCCAAGACAAGTACAAGTAAAGGAACTACAATCATCGATTGGATTGAGTTTGGAAAAGTGAAGGAACTGTACCTTCAAATGTTGAAAATTTGAAAGTGAACTTTTGGGGACCAAAAGTTTTCAGTGGGGAAGAGTGATCAGGAGCTCAAAATTTGCCAAAAATTAAAATTTGTCAGAATGGTTTGGAACTTGAACAACAACGTAGATCTCGTCATCCTAATTCTGATGCAACTCGTTTTGCATGAAAAGAACATCATATGCTCCAGGAAATGTGTTTTTTTCACTTTGTCAAACAGGTAAAAAAATTGCAGGTGGCTGATAGGGATGTTGACTGGGCATCCCTACTGCCTAGGTGGCAAGGGGAATATTCTTGGAATATTCCTAGAATATTCTCAAAATATTTTGTTTTGTTGGCATCATTTTATTAGTCCACATTTTTTTTCTCGGGCCAATGAGGAGGTGACATGTGGCTAAGCCTGGCTGCCACGTGTCCTCCTAATGGCATATTAAAATTGTTATGGCATATAGGGCAGAGGTCGGGCTCGACCCCACAACCTCCCATTCAACAACACAACAACTTACCAACATGCCCGCAGGTTATTACTTAATAGGTAAGGGAGGCGAGTTTTTTTTAATGTTTATTTCCATAGAGTATGGGGGTGCGGGCAGACTTAACGGCCCCCATGTGAAGACCATAACTATCATTGCTAACTACTAGAAGTAACCACCAAGCACTCTGCCAATAGAAATTGCTAGCGGTCACTGCCACCAGCTCCACATGTGAACACTCATGTGCAAACCACTAACATGTTATGTAATCGACAGAGGGAGGGGGTCTGTGCCAGGGGCTAGCCCCTGGGCACATGACCTCCCATATGACCGACCTTTTGGTTTTTCGGCCTTAACAAAAAAAATAACATTCCTACAAATCTGCCCAATTTTCGACGAAAATGTCACTCAAATAGAGTGCTTGGCAGGGGAAATTTTACGATGATGCCGAATTTTGTGCAATTTGTAGAGTGAATAGTGGAGAAACTAGGATAGGTCATAACTTCTCCAATTTTCGACCAAATTGGGTACAAAAAGTGGCTAGATAGTCATTTTTGGATATTCTGGACTAATTGGAGTAGATCACAAAATCAAAGGAGCACTTATAGATAGGAATTTTGTAGATTGAATTCTATGGGTGCCATGGTCAACCAGAGTGTTGATTCTGTTTATATAGGAGTTTGAAGATGAAGATGACATTGCAGGGGTTTTCCAGCCTCCGTGTGCTTTCTATAATAGCTATTACATCAATGTCATAGCTTTTATTCCTCTTTTCTCTATATGTGTTTTGGAGAAGAGACTTGTTTATGTACTTCAAGTGGATTGTGGTACTGTTGATGCTCTTTGAATTTGGAGTATGGGGTCTTGGTGCAAGATTCCTTTGTTTTCTAAAAATTTACATGCTTGATTGTAGTTTAACATGTGTATGGAGTGATAACTCTTGTAGAAGTTGTTTCTTTGAAGGAGAAGCTAATCATTCCATTTCAACACTTTATGTACTCTTCTTTTTCTAAACATTGAGCATAATGAGAAGGGGTCATTCCATTAGAGTTGATCCAAGGAGATGTAGCCCAAGAGGGGTGAACTCCTTTAACAATGGCTAGTGTATTACTGATTGATGCATGCTTCCATTCAATTTTTTGATTTCATGTGTAAATCTTTTCATGCAATTAACTTTAAAAAAAAACACATAAAAACTCATGTTTCTACTTGCTATTTTGAAGTACAAACTTCAAGCACATTTGTGTATTCTGATGAGGATCTTAGCATAGAAATCTAATATTCCACATTCTAGAGAACTGATTTACTATAGGGATAAAGGAAGTATGTTTTATTGTTGGATCATCTATTATTTTATTGGGAATTTCTTCCTCATTTTTCTCTTCAATGATAATAAGGGATTATTTATTAAGTACCCTTCCTGATATAAGATGAATGTCATTTAGATCTATAGGGTTAATCATGTAAGCTGGAAATTTATGTAACTCGCTATTGTAAGCGGGTTGAGCTACTTTATTATTTGGATTATTTGGATTCTAAATGGATTGTGTGAATAGTTGATTAGGTATGTGAGGAGTTTATGTAGAAGGAAAATGTAGTTGTTGTGGTTGTGTTTTGTGTTTGCAAAGGAAGTTGATTTGGTTAATATTTCTAAGGATGTGGAGGATATTGAGGATGATATGGTGGATATTAAATATTTTGGGGATAGTGTTGTGGATATTGAGGAAAATTTGGTTTTTGTTTTGTAGTGGCCATGGTTGCCAAGGTAAAGGGGTATTCAACCTCTGTTGTGTATATTTATAAGATGGATTAAATTTATAAGTAGGATCTTGGATAATACTTGGTTGTCATGATTTCCATGGGTTTCTTGGTGTGACATAGCAAAGCTTCTCCACAGTCTCATTTTCTCCATTGTCCTTTTGATACTGCCTTTAGTTATGGTAAGGATGGGAAATCCTTTATTACATGATTTTCTACACATATAACACATATTTCAATGTTATCAAAAGGACATTCAAGCAAAGGATGCTTTTTCTACATCTTGGACAAATGATTGACAAGGCTATATTTTTAACTTTTTGTGTACTACGGATTTTTAATGTATCTAATTGCACACTAAGAGTACCAAGAATATTAGTTTTAAAATTTTCAAATAAGTTACCCAATTCAACTCTACATACTCCACTAGTTGTTGATTTAGTTACCCTAGAGATGTTGGTATCTTTGGGTCCCTTACCATATTCGGATCTTCCTCCTGAAATATGTTTGCATAATTCACAAATAATTGCAATTTTTCTCCTTTTCCCATTAGATTCAAAATTTCTATCCTCCCATCTCTAATGCCTCTCGGTAAATGATTTTTTAAAGTATCAAGACTTAAACTATGTTTCTTAGCTCTTTTGACATTATAGGTAAATCTTTCTACATAATCCTCAAGAGATTCATCTTATTTCTTACTCATTTTAAAATTTTACTCTTTAAGATCATGATCCATGCAATAGTCCTTATACTTTTCGAGAAAATTCGATGCGTGTGACATCCCTAGTCAATAAATCCATGTAAAAATATATAAGACCAAGGTCATGGGACATGTATTCCAAGCTGAATGGTGGGAAAAACATCCTAGTGGGGTGTCACTTTGGTTTATTAATGGCTAAGGAAATTGGCAAAGGATTTGGAAAGACATGAGGCATTAATTGTCATTTTATTTATGAAAGTAATGGAAATTAGGAGAAAAGGAAGGTGGAAGGTCAGTTGTTGCATGTGAGGAGGAAATTAAAGGAAAATAATGGAAATTTGAAGAAAATAGAGGCCTCATTTATAAAACGCTTCTAAGGATCAATTGACAGACTTTTGTTGGTTCATTTTTCGACCTCTCTCCTACTCTCTCTCTTTCATACTCTTGGAAACTTAGAGTTTTCTTGGAGCACTCTTGGAGGAGTGTGGCATACTTGGATTTTTGGAGCAAGAAGGAAAAGGAAGAGCAGGAAAGCGTAAGAGGACATCAAGATCAACAACTACAATGGGTTTTTCTTGCAGATACAGAGTTGCATGTTTGATTTCCTTGCTATTTTAGGCATGCATGGCATATGCATGTGGTTTCTTGGTTATGATCTCTCATTCTCATGGAGGAATTCCTAGATTGGCAGTGGATTGCTTAGCCTTTCCATTTCCTAGATAGCCATGGTGTTGTGGGTTTATTTCCTTTACTTTCTTTCGTTGGTTCTCATGTTCCTTTGGATGTTGGTTGAGTTACTAGTTCCTGGAAGCCTTGGTTGGAAAAACGCTCTAGAAGCCCTGTAATAACTTAGGTTGAGTTACTAGTGCTGGAAACCTTGGTTGGACAAACGCTCTAGAGGCCCTGTAAAAATTTAGGTTGAGTTACTAGTCTTGGAAACCTTGGTTGGACAAATGCTCTAAAATCCCATGGTGGGTTGAGTTACTAGTCTTGGAAGCCATAGTTGGACAAATTCTCTTGAAGCCCAACGACAACTATGGGTTGAGTTACTAATTTTGGAAGCCTTGGTTGGAACAAAGACTCTAGAGCCCCAGACAGCTTGATCAGAGACCAATTTGGTGATGGTCAGTGATGTAAGACCATGAAGTGGAATCACTAGTTAAAGGTTGAGGTGGTTGGCCTCTAGAAGCCCTGCTTTGGCTTTGTTGGATTTGTTCCATGAGATCCCACATTTATGCTTGGAATATGGAACGAGGGTGACTAGGTGAAAGAGAGGTTTGGCTCAGCCTATTCTATGGTGAGGTGGTTCATGGAAGTTCCAAACCTGGTTGCATTTTGCATATGTTAATAAGAGATTCCTTCCTCTTATATTTGATGGGTAAATAGACTTGTTTATGTTAGGGTCCCACCCTAACCCCCTTATTCATGTCATGGGATCACGTCATAGTCAAGAGTCAATAAAGCCCATATTAATATTCGTAAGTGGTTAACCCAGTTAGTTGCAAATGGGACCACAATTAGTTGTAAATGGGCGGTAGTATTAAATAAAGGATAAATGGGCAGTAGTATTAGATAGATGGTATTAATAAAACCCACGGTATTGGCCCGTGGTATTGCATGTATGAGTCATATATAAAGGATAGAGACTCTCTGCGAGGAGTATCATGTCTTGTTTTGTAATCGAGCTCTGCTCTATTGGAGGTTGCCCCCTCGAAGAGGCCTGTGAACATTTCTCTCTGAGTAATAAAATCATTGCTATTCTATGTTCTGGGTATATTTTCTTCGCATATTCTGTGTTCTCGGTATTTTTTCTCGCATATTCTCGGTTCGGTATTGCTTTGCAGGTTAAGAAGCATAACAGCGTATGCCCTTTTCACTTTCCTAAACAATCTCTCCATTCTGCTTTGTTTCAAACTAAATTGTTGGACTCTCCGCCTATCTTGCCTCACGAAATAATCTGTGCCTTTGTATTAAATTCTCTGTTCATTGCGGTCCATTGGTCCCATACCATCCCAGAAACACATACATTCATAAAAATCACTTCGTGTATCCATATTCACTTACTAGCCTAAGATCAATACTTCATTGTAAGTCATCTCAGACCGTTTCATTCATCTATTCACTGAGCGTGACTCGGAGAGAGCCCTCTCCTATTCTGGTAGGGCTAGCTACCAAACTAAGCATGGTTTGTGGTTACCCTGAATTTTGCCTTTCTTTAGCCTAAGGCGGATTTAGGTGCTAACATAGTGGCGACTCCACTGGGGAATAAATCAATCCCCTTGCTTCTTAATAATTCTAAGCTTCCGGATGATAAGTTTAGGATTTGATAGGCTGAGTAAAGTTGTTTGTGTCCTTTGATTTTTCTCAATAGCACGTTGGCTTCTAGAAGATACACCAGAGCTAATCCAGATCGTGACCCTCCGTACATCTACGAAAATCCCAATTTGATTTCAAGAATTCGTCGTCAAGAAAGCTCTATATCGCCCGTGATCAAATCCCATTCATGCCCTGACATTTTTGAGTATATTGAAGAGCTAGAGTTTGATGAGCAGTTTGAATTATCGTTGTTCGAAACCAAATCCAAAAGGTCAGTTGGCTTTACTGTCCACAATCCACAGTTTCTTGTAGACTTGGAGACGGAAAGGGCTAACCGGTCGATTGATAACTACATAGTGGCTCAGCTTCAAACTCCAATTGCTAGCCCCTTACAAACTAGGCACACTCCTCCAACACCTCCGAGGATAAATCTGCCAAGAGTGATGGCTGCCCATTTTGCACCTCTTGTTTTGCCTCAAGTTTTAGATGATATGCCCATATATTACCAAAGAAAAATCCCATTTTTTTATGGCACTCCTAATGGCATTACTACTCAGCAACATGTGGATAGAATGGCAAACTTCTATGAACTTCATGAGATCGATGTGGAGAATGTGGCAATGAGACTCTTTTTAGAGACATTTGCAGGTGAAGTGAGGAAATGGTTCAGAGGTTTTTCGGCTACTCGTATCGCTACCTTTGCTGACCTACAAAGACAATTTTTAAACCACTGGGAAGTGAAAAAGAATCCTCTTCAAATTCTGGCCGAATATGAGCAAATCAAAAGAAACATTGGTGAGTCGGTCCAAGGTTATTGCATTAGATTCAATTTAGTTTATAACGAAATTCTAGATCATCTAAGGCCACATGTGGGACTAGCCATGTGAAGTTCTCGGATAGTTTTGATGCTGACATGGCTTATCAATTGAGAGAAAGAGAACCGGACACAATGGAAGACATGCAGAAGATAGCAGTCAGCGTTGAAGCAAATCTGCAGACCAAGAGAGCTAGAGCAAAAGCAGAGAAGAAGGTCACTGCAAAGGAAGAATCTTCCTCGGTAGATCATCTACCTCGGAAGGTAGAGAAAATGCTTGAAAGAGTGAAACTTGACAAACCAGAGCCACAAGTTAGAAATCCTAACTTTTGTGGGCAGCAACAACCACAGTATAGAATAAGACAGAGAGATCAGCGAGCCCAAGAGCAGACTGCACAACAGCCAATATAGACACCTTTACAGCAAAATTTTGTGCATGGACCGGAATCAGATGAGGACGAGAATGTAATAGGTGAAGAAAATCACCTCTTTACTCCTGACGATTTGCCTATTTATCTCACTGAGGATGAAGAGTATGCAGAGAGTTCAACTGTACACAAAGACGTAGATTTCATTCTAACAAATGACATCGTCTTGGAGGAAGAATCTGATGAATACCAAAGAGGCTATATGAATGCTTTGTCCGCCCAAAAACAAGGATATTCACTTAGAAACAGAGATGTGTCGGTCAGACCCATTCAGAAAAGGAAGGATGTTGAAGCATCAAAGAATGATTCAGCAATTACATAAAGGAAAGGAAAGGAAAGAAATCCCAGTCAAAGAGGTAGAAAAGATTCTCGCTTTCAATTTAGAGAATGAGATTTCTAAATTGAAGATATCCATCCCCTTGACTGAAATAATGAAGAACAACAGTTATAAAGGACAAGTATCTAAAATGTTGAATTTGGACCCAATGTCCGACATGGTGAATGTCG
>APFE030255244.1:0-30252 GCA_000404065.3 Pinus taeda
TATAGCAGACGCTTCGCTTCCTAGATTTTTGGAAAATGACGCTTCCGTGTCCGCACTTCCAAAAAACGTCCCTGTTTCATCCCTGCTTCATGCAACATTGAGTATTATCATCTAACTCACCTTTTTCCTTTGGCAAAGTGAGTGCAAATGTGAGTTTTCTTCATCTAGGGTTTATGAGAAATTTCATGCGACAAGGGTAATGTAAATTATGGTTTTGTTAGTTATGACATTGCAAACTTGTAAATTTGTCATCTCATACCTCTGCACATGTAAATAACCCTATCATTCACTAATTAACTCATCTACCCTCAATTTACCTCACCTTTACACAAACCCTAGCTCATACCTATCATTTTGGACAATTTCCTAGTAAAACTGTTTTAAAATTCTCCTACTCATTTCTCTCTCTCATTTCAATCCATTCAAACTTCCTAAGTTTTATATAACCCCTTTCCATCTCCCGAAATTCCCCTATCATCATCTTCCTTCCCTAACTCCCTCATTTCATCATTTCCTTCCTTGAGCAAGAAAATAGTCAGCTTAAGACCAAACAACGCATTATGGAGAAAGAGCAATCCAAGATGCTACAACAAGGAGGCAAAGGTAAAGCAGTGTTGGAGCCTGGTGAACATGATGAACAGGAAAAACAGGTTAAAAAGAAGAATCCAAGGACAAAGGGTCTCAAAAGGGCATTAAAGAAAGAAAAATAACAAAACGTATTGAATGAAGACTTGGACATTGAAGACAAAATTGCTTTGGAAATCAATGAAGACAGGGAGTTTTGGCTTGACAAGATCAATTACCACCTTGAGAAGCTCCTTGACAAGGTTAACATGGATAACAAGTTGCAAATGAAGATGGCCATCCATTATTACACAAGGAATCAGGGTGCCAAGGTCAGAATTAAGCAGTTGAAGGCCAAACTCAAAGGAAACCCTGATGGACAAAAATGAAAGTGATAACTTAGAAATGCTTGCTTAAGCATTGATGAGAGCATAACATACCTCCTTTTACACTTCATGACCAGTTTTGAAGGTTTTCTGAGCATTTTTGGTTTTTTGAGAATTTTGGTGCCAAATTCAAAAATTGGACTAGTCACAGAAATGCAGCGCCTTGGTGCTACACTTTTTCCTCAGGGCTCCAAATCACAAGTGGCTTACATTTTTAGAAAGCGGATGACCTCCTCTCAAAGTCCATCTCATCGGATTTCTCAGACAGGGCTCAGATTTTGGGAAAAAGGAGAGAAAGGGGTCAAAAATCATCATTTTGCCACTCTTTTTAACAGGCGTTGTGCTTCTAGAGATACCTCGGGAGAATGAGTTTTTGAAGGCCTTCCCATGGGTCATTTTCAAAAATTCAAGGTGTTTTGGAAACTAGACAGGAAAGGCTAGTTGACCGTTTTCTCGGATGTCAATTTGGACTCCAGGAAGGCACTTAAAAATGGCCTCAAAGTTGGCGTTGCGCTTCTGCAAATTTCTGAGTTTTTATTTTAAATCTCACTGTGTAATTTCCTAGTTTCTTAGTTTGACTTGGTCAAAGTCAAAACTCATGATGTAATTGCAGTAGTTCAAGGTTAGATGATGTAATCATGAATAAATAGACATGATAGGTTGTTTTTATGATTAATTAAGCCTCATAAAGGAAACAAAATTCAAAACAAAGTCTAAGAGAAGAGTTTGTATTTGACCTTTTCACTCTCATCTGTTAGTTGAGAGAATCTTGGAAATAGTTCCACCACTTAGGAATTCGACTCCTGAAGGTGGGGAAGTTGTTTGATTGAGTCTATATGTATCATTTCTCATTCAAAGAGAGGGGTTGGACTTTTGTGGAGAGGCTTGTACCTTATGTTTTCTTACAGCTAATAAAGGAGCAGTTGCAACTATATTTTAGGAATACTTGTTCAGTGAGTCTATGGTGTTGTTTTTCTTTCATATCAGTTTCTAATTGATGAAATCATCTCTCTTTTCATGCTTTATCTTCTTCTTGTGATTTTTTTTACAATTATATAGACAAAATTGTTAGATTTAAGCTCTGTTTATGTGGAAAATAATGTTTGCGTTTCTTTTCTTCTATAACTAATGAATTCATGCTTATACATGCTCATTATGTTCTCCTAAACTCTCAAACCTATGCTACATTGACAAAAACCTTAAGTTCACCATAACACACTGATATCTAGCTCATCTTTATACTTTTTACTGTACACTTTGAGGCTTTGACCTAAATACATGTTCTAATCTTTAGTCCAACAAATTAAAAAACCCTAAATTCTCAGATACTCAAACAAGACTTGTATATCTAGCCTAAAACCCTTTTCTTTACAGTTATTCATTGACAAATTCTTAGAGAGATCTCTCTCTGGTTCAGTAGGGCTAGCTACTGAACTGAAAGTGGTTCGAGGTTAGATATGCGAGTTTGTTTTGAGTACCTGTAAATTTAGGGTTTTTAGTTTGCTGGACTAGGGTTTAGAGCAGGTAATTAGGTTAAGGCTTCAAGTATGCAGTAACAAGTATAAAGAGGAGTTAGGTATCAGTGTGTTATGGTGCACTTAGAGTGTTTGTCAATGTAGTGTAGATTTGTGAGTTTAAGAGAACCTAATGAGCATGTGAAAACATGAATTCATTAGATTTAAAAGAAAAGAAACACAAGTATGATTTCCACATAAACATAGCTTAAATTCAAGATTTTTGTCTATATAATTTCAAGGAAATTCATAGGAAGAAGATAACGCATATAAAGAGAGATGATTTATCCATTAGAAATTGATAGGAAAAGAAAACAACACCATAGACTCATTGAACAAGAACTCCTGAAATGTAGCTGGAACTGCTCTTGTATTAGCTGTAAGAAAGCATAAGATACAAGCTTTTTCCACAATAGTCCAACTTCTCTCTCTGAATGAGAAATGATACATATAGACTCAATTGAACCACTTCCCCACCTTCAGGGGTCGAATTCTTAGGTGGTGGAATTGTTTCCAAGATTCTTTCAACCAACAGGTGAGAGTGAAAAGGTCAAATACAAACACTTCTTTTAGACTTTGTTTTGGATTTTTCTTCCTTAATGAGGCTTAATAGACCATATAAAACAACCTATCATGTCTATTTATTTTATGATTACATAATCTAACCTCGAACTACTTCAATTACATCATGAGTTTTGACTTTGACCAAGTCAAACTGAAAACTAGGAAATTACACAGTGAAATTTAAAATAAAAACTCATAAATTTGCAGAAGTGTAGTGCCAACTTTGAGCCCACTTTAAGGTGCCTTCCTGAGGTCCAAATTGAGATCTGAAAGAACGGTCAACTAGCTTTTCCTGTCTAGTTTCCAGAACAGCTTGAATTTTTGAAAATGACCCATGGGAAGTTCTTCAAAAACTCATTCTCCCAAGGTGTTTCTAGAAGCGCAATGCTTGTCAAAAAGAGTGGTAGAATGATGATTTATTTTTTAACAAATTTTCTCATTTTTCTCAAAATTTGAGTCCTCTCTGAGAAATCTGATGAAATGGGTTTTGAGAGGAGGCCATGAGCTTTCCAAAAATGCAAACCATTTGTCATTTGGAGGCACGGGGAAAAAGCGCAGTGCCAAGGCGTTGCGCTTGTGTGACTAGCTTATTTTCTGAATTAGGCACCAAAATAGTCAAAAACCCAAAAATGTTCAGAAATCCTTCAAAATTGGTCATGAGCTGCAAAATGATGTATGCCAAGCCCTCATAGATGCTTTAGCAAGCATCTTCAAGTTATCCCTCTCATTTTGTCCTTTAGGGTTTCCTTTAACTTGTTTTTCAATTGCTTGAGCTTGATGTTACATATCATGTCTCTGGTTTGATAGTGATGTGCCACGTGCCTTAATAGCTGATTATCTCTGTTGGCTTTGTCAAGAAGCTTTTCTAAATGGTCATTGACCTTATGTAGCCAATACTCTATCCTCATTGATCTCCAAGGTAATTTTGCCCTCCATGTCTAGGTTTTCATCTAGCAAATTGTGTCCTTTCTCCTCCTTCAATGCCTTTTTGAGTCCCTTGGTCCCTGGCCTCTTTTTGCTGACTTGTTTTTCAGTTTCCTCATATTGACTAGGCTCCAACACTGCTTTCCTTTTGCCACCTTGCTGCAACATCTTAGATTGCTCTTTCTCCATGATGAGTTGTCTAGCCTAAGCTGAATGTTTTCTTGTTCAAGGAAGGAGATAACAAACCTTGTTCTTGTCATGTTGTCCATGAGTTCTTTGATCTAATAATCCTTCTCTTTGATAATTTGTTGCATGTTTGAAGGCTCATTTGTTGTTTCCAAGTCCACAAATTCAAATTCATGCTCAATCAAGTCTTCATCTTGTATATGTGAACCCTGTTTTGCTGATGTAGAAGGCTTGGCCCTTTTCTCAACTTGAGAAGTAAACACAAGCCTTTTTCCTCTTTGATACATTTTAGTCACCTCAGGTCTAGCTGCCTTAGAAACCTCCACTGACTTGCTTGATGATCCTACCTCCACCTGTTGTGTTGGTATGTTTTGATGCTGAACTGAAACAGTAGTTTCATGCCATTGCAACGCTGTTTCTATGAACGAATCCCATGCCATATTCTTCTCTGCTAGTTGATGTAGAACTACAATCTTTATCAATTTATGATGAAAAAGACTAGGGTAGTGTTCTTTGTTTTTCACCTGTACCTTCTCAGACATTTTAACAAGGCGTCTACATAGATAATTACACATGTTGAGAGGTTTTTGAGCTGTAAAGTGCATTAGAAGCCGGATGTGATATGCATACAATCTAGAAAACCTTCCCTCACAGGTGAAAAACTTCATTACAACCTTCATTAATGGTTCATATTTCTCCAACATGTACCTAAATGGGATGATGTGTGTATGGCTCTCTAATGAAGGTCCAAATTTATACCTTTAAACCAGTATTCTCCATGATTAGGTGTCCCTGTAGCAAGTGAAATGGCAGCGACTGAAAATGTAAACTCAACCCCTGCTATGATGGCCCTTTCCCCTTTTAGATGAGTGGCAATCCAATCAATTAACTGTTCATGGAAACCTATTTCACATACCCTCTTACAAAACTCTAGACAATTTACATCTTCAAAACACTGCTTGAGGAAAGGTGATGAATTGATTTCATTGCAGTTGGTAGGTTCATATCTGTGGATCTTGCCTCTTTTATGGTGTTTTTTCCTCTCTGATTGTGGAAAATCTCCCTCCATGATGGTAGAAACCCTAGATAACAGGAAAATGGAAAAACAGTGAGGAATGAGTGAAAAGATGAAATGATGGTAGAGAAATATTAGGAGATGAATAGGGGTTGCAAGCAACTTATGATGCTTAAATGGAGTGAAATAAATGTTTAGGAGAAATTGAAAAACAAAGCTGCTAGGAAATTTGCTCAAAATGCTAGGTATGAACTAGGGTTTAGGTAAAGGTGAGGCAATCTGTAAGTTATTTAGTGAATCAAAGGGTGTTTTAAACATGTACAAAGGTGTGAGGTGGAAGATTTACATGTTTTCAATATCAAAACTAACCAAACCATCAGTTACACTAATGCCTGCAGCATGAAAATTTCACCTAAACCCTAGATGAAGAGAACTTGCATTTGAATTCATCTTGCCAAAGGAAAAAGGTAAGCAAAAGATTTATACTTACTTGTGGACAAGCTTAGGATTGCAAGAAATTAGATTGCAAGCTTCAAAATCGAAATTTTGGTGAATTTGGATGAGTTTTGGGCTGCTCTGGCACAAGCGTAGCGCAGTCTTTGGAAGCGTAGAGCCACCAAATTTTGACCAATTTAACTCAGGAAACCCATGTTTTTTCACTAATGGAGGGGAGAGCTTGATGGACAAAGGAGGTTAGGAGGCAAATGAAACAAGTTTGGGAGCGTAGAGCCACCAAATTTTGACCAATTTAACTCAGGAAACCCATGTTTTTTCACTAATGGAGGGGAGAGCCTGATGGACAAAGGAGGTTAAGAGGCAAATGAAACAAGTTTGCGACCTTTTGAGTTTTTATAGGAAAAATATGATTCTCTTTTGAATAAAAATGGGCCCCACATACCTTTCCAACACCATTGTTCACCTTTTAAACTGGGTCACTTTGGAGAGTTGAAACCTGAGTTGCTCTTTATCTTTTTGAACAGTGGGACTTCTTCATCTGGAACCTTGAGATTGCAACCATGAAGAACATATGAAAATTCATAAAACTTATGCAAAGATTTGCTTATCACAACTCATTTAATGCTGGATTTATGCATGGAATGAGGATGGACCTTGAAACCCTAATGATTTAATGAAGACATGAGATTGAGTGAAATGGTAATGATGATGACTGATATAATGAAAACATCCTTTTTATTATGATTCCTTCATCTAAGTGAAGTAGGCGACCAACATGTGTGATTTTTCCAAAAGAATAGAGACATTCCTAGACGAACTAGCCAGTGACCAAATTTTACTTTGAAAACCTAGTGACATGATAAAATTTGACCTTGAGATTCGTAAGAGACTTGGTAAAAGCATATTTGATCACTGGTGATAGGCAAACAAGACTGACACTAACAACTAGGACTGTTAAATATTCCTTCAAGAAAAACCTTGACATTACTCAAAACGTATCTTATGAATACAAGAACATACCTTGATGACATCCAGCCTTTGCCCGTGATATTCGAGTAGCTCTTGGATTGGTATCCATGATCTTTAAGAGAATGCCACATATTTGTTATTCTTGAACTTAGAGAGTTACCTCAGTGGGTTGAAGGTTTAATCAATGAAATTCCTTAGAAGCTACCTCCATGGGCTGAAGGTTTAATCAATGAAATTCCTCAGAAGCTTCTTGGTGATTGCAATCTCTTATACTTGGGCTTGTCCTCACCGGAGCTCTGATACCATGTTAATTTTAAGTTAACATGTTCTTTGCTTAGGTTAGTTACTTCATACATGCATTTGCCGATTAATCCATCAACATTCATATAGTCATTAATGAAAGAACATAAGAGATAAATGCTGAAGACAAGCCAAGACAGAAGAACATAAGAATATGGCTCAAGCCAGGGAAAAACCCCAAGATGGGGAAAGCCCTTGGTTGAATCTTTTTATTATTAATCATCAAATGTTCAACAGAGAGAGATATAGAGCACAATGATTTAAAGTCAATATTGACTTGCCAAATGGAAGATTTGACATAAAAGCACTTAAACATGAACATGACTTAATGAAGCTGCAATTCTGGCACCAAGGGCTAGAGATTTCTGTACTACAATTCTGAATACTGGTTAGGGCACAAACACAGTTAGCTTCAAGTGTTGATGGCAATCCTGGTCACTGGTTAGGGCTATCAACTTCAGTCCTCATTCTCCTCTCCCTCAATTACTGCGGTTATCCATAGAAGACACCCAATCACTGACTTAGAGCTTGGTAGCTCCTCCTCAACGAATCTTGAAACAGTCCCAAATTACATGGAAGAATTTTGGCATGTCTGCGCTCAAGCCTGGGCATATGTGGCCTAGAGAGGACTTATACATGCCTTCATACCCACCGAATAGTTTTAGCAACAAGCTGTTGTAGCAACTCTATTCTTGCGGCCTATAACAAAGATAAACCTCACCAAATAGCACAAAAAACCATCCAACAGGTACTCCTCTGATCGCGGCTATATTCAACAGGAAATATGTACCCAAAATCAAGTGATACGCTGCCCAAATAGAACTCCTATCCTCCATGCATGGAGCCACATACCTGCAGCTCTTTCTTCGAAGAAAACCACACCCTTAACAAAAATAGGCCTCCTCATAATCTCGACCCCTGCCACCCGCGTCCTGCCTCAGATGCTGTTGTATTTCAGAGGAGAGGATGAGCACTTGGATGATCTAAATGAGGATGGAGGATGCCTGTATATATGCCAATTTGTCCTTATGGAGGTGAAGTCAACCTTGACACTTGGAGGCAATTTTGAATTTCAAATTTTCAATTTTCCACCCTTAATAAGATTACGACTTGTAGAATTTCTTTTTAAATAAATAGATATTCCTTATCCAAATTCAGTCATCTTTAGGTCGATTTTGGTCCTCTCGAAAAGAGGAGTTCAATGCAATACTCATCTCCAATAGATGAGCTGTCTAATGGTGGAATTTGGCCCTAGTTTCCAAATTTAACAATGTGCTTCTTCTAACATCCATCAAGAAGATATTGATACTAAGCAGTGAAATTTTAGGTAGGTAAATATTTCATACGCTTAGGTCAATAGGACAATGTAAATAAGTTAGGTTGTGGTCTCCTAAATTTTATTTTGGCATGGAATATTTTAGTACTTCAAAGTATTTTTGGAATATGTTCTAAGTTGAAACGGATCTATGATTCCAATGTGAATAATATTAATGTAAGAAAGAGGTTATGCCTACTTGTCCAACAAACTTGTCCCATTAACAAGAATTGTTTTAGGATGCCTCGAATTTAGTGTAACTTTAATAAAATGCAATCATAGCTAGTAACCTAAATGTATCCAAGACACATTATGTAATCAGGGCACTAGAAAGCCACATATTTTGTATTTCAAAAGACACTAGAAATGTTCTAGATCTCAATGTTTAATGCTTTAGGTTGTAAACTGCTATTGTTAAGTTTTCAACCAAGAAGTACAGGTTCTTTAGTTCATTGAAATATTTTCACATGCATGCACACACACAAAGATTATATATCTAGTGTACAACTAAGGTAGAATGCTAGCTTAATTTTACTGGGCTATAAAAAGTCATAAAAATATATAATGAAAAAGTACTATTGCTATTCCTCTAGCTAGGTTAGTTTTTTGTCAATCTGGAATTGTTACAACAAAATTTAGCGCCTAGTGCAAGGCTTCACGAGCTGACCTAGCTAGTGTGCAACACAGGGGAGTGTCACCATTCTCACCTCAATAACTATTCCCATCGCTTTAGTGAAGGACACAGTCCAACATAAGGGAGGTTTCCTTAGTAGGGCTTAATGGTTAAGTAACTCAAGGATTTGAAGTTAAGTGCCTCCTAAGGATCTTACAATTTAAATCCATTAGATAAAGGTGTAGCAAATTAGGATCAATGGTGGATGGAGGAGTAAATTCCAAATTTGGGTTCAAGGGATCTATGGGTCAATCTAAAAGCTAGGATTGGCCTAAAGAGTCTCAATTAGGTTACATAAACACACTGAATCAAGAAAAACTTAAGCCTGCTATAAACTAGGGTTTTGAATATGCAAATTGTTGCAAATAATAGTTTATAACAGCTGCAAGTTAAGTCATAAAAGTAGTGATTAAACTATGAGAAATAAAGACGAAATTAGAGAGTAAACTAAGGAGTCTAGGATATAATCAATTTCAGGGCTTCATTGGAATGATTCTAAATTCAAACACACTAGGGAAAATAAACTAACTTGCCGTAGGGTTTGAGATTTAGGTTCTCAATTTTTCGGATGATTAAGGGAAAGAAAACTTATCTTGATTCTTTAAATACTTGGAGGAAGGGTTTAGTTCAACAAATGACAATGAACTAAATACCAAATAAACTAACTTAGCACAAGAACATTAATCCTATGGAACATAATACCAACATAAAGCAAATAAATTAACTTACTTCACCGTGCAAAATCCGAGATCCACCATAAAAATCCATGAAAAGAGATCACATCACATCACATCACATTACAAATCCACTTAAGAATGTCACTCAATTGGGCCTCCAAAGCGCAAAAGAACGAAAAATCAATAATCAAGAGAAGTTATGATCCAAATGTGACAATGAATCCAAGAGTTAAATCGACTAATATTACATATGAAAGCAATTAGATCGATTTATCCTCAAATTAAGCTAAAGCCCAAAAAATGCTAAATCCATGATAGAAGGTGGATAGGTCATCAAGCCGATCTCTAAATACAGCCAAAATGAGCCACATGTGAGTTTAAAAGCCTCCAAGGGTGATGTCATCTCCCAAAATGCATGTCTCTCTATGAAAAGGTGCAAGGGATGACCTAAGGGGTTTGTATTATCTCCTAAGTCATGTCTCCTCATCAAAATGATGCCTTATCATCAAAGAAAACCCTCTCAAGGCCAACGTCATCCTCTAGGAAGACCACATCATCATCAAATGCATCATAAGGGTGATGTCATCATGCTAGGGCATGGCGTTACTAGGCTAGTGTTGATTTTTCAAGTGCAATAGATACAGGCACTAATTTATGAAATACTGATAATTACTTCTTGTAATGTAGATATTCTTTTAGCACTTTCAGTTTATTATTAAGCAATTACACTTCAGAAATTCAACCATAAATGCACAAGGACATTAGAGATCGCAATGTGGAAAGAGAACACAAGATTTACTTTGGGAAAACACACTTGGGGGAAAAACCCAACAACCTTTTCCTTAGAGAAATTCTCTAGTTCAACAAGAGATACACCTAACACTGCTAGTCAACTATGATGGTCACACTGACCAACAATGGTATGGTCATACCTGGTCAAACAACCCTATTGTCAATTCAATCTTCTGCCCAACAAACTCAACCCTCTGTGATTTTCCTAGGTCGAAATTTGGCCTCCCAGAATATGCCCAGAAACTCAATCCTGCTGCTTAGAATAGTCTACCCAGAATTCCGGCGCCGTTGCGCAGAAACTATTGTGCAAAAGTTTGACCTGCTGCCCAAAATATGCCTAAAAAGTCACATGTACGAAGTAGAGAGAGAGAGATATGCTTGAGATAAGTTTTCCCTTCTTGTTCTTCTTCGCTCTTCTTCTTCTTTGCTTGGATGCCCAGAATATATCTTATCTTTTGAGAGAGATCTAATGGTGCCTTGTCGAGGAGGTCGAGTGCTCTATATATAGTGTTCTGCCTGTCCAAATGGGTGTCTCTTCATTGGGGTCGACTTAACAAATTTGGAGCCAAAAAATCAAATCTCAAAATATTCTCTTTTGAAATTGACATGAAGAACATGTCTTACATTAATCTTTTCAAGGGTTAATCAATAATAATGTCATGAAGAACATGTCTTACATTTTCATTATATATTTCAAGGGCTAATCAATAATAATGACATGAAGAACATGTCTTACATTTTCATTATATATTTCAAGGGCTAAAATATAAATTATGAAGACCGACCATAGCTACAAAATTCAACACTCTCTTAGCTAGGTGGGTATTCATAATGACTAACTAGATGTTCTCATGTTGACAAATTTCTCTAAGAAAAGGTTATAACAAATCATCAGTATCAACATCATCCAATTACCATAATCTGGTCAACAAATGTGACACATGGTAGATCAACAACATCAACAAGTTACCCTAATTTGGTCTACAACTGCGACACTTGGTACATCTTTAGTGTTAACTAGTCACCATGATTTTGGTCCGCGCCTCTGACCCATGGTACACTAATTAGTCCTAGTTCACATCATCTTGGTCAATCTCTTTGACTTGTGGTGAAACCCTAGGGACACTCTCAATTCATTTGAGTAATCTGGTCCCAAAAATCCAAAGGCCTTAGTCTAGACCAAGATGCTAAAGGAGTTCACTCAACCTATCTGGAGATTAATTTGAGTCTGATGCTGAAAGGCACCCACTCAATTGAGTGATCTTGGGCCTCTAGGACCATTCTTCCTAATCTGGTCAATATACTTAACACAGGAAGAATGATTGTCCTCTGCTAGACCATTATCCCTAATCTGGTCAACATAGTTGGCACAAGGAGAATGTTTGACCTTGATGCTATCCCATCGACTTTCCCTCTCACTAAAGGAGGCATTCTCAATAAGTCCAAGCTTGTCCCTGAAGTATACAAACTTCGCTTTGGACAAAAAGAGCTTCACTGCTCCCTTCTGCTCCATGTCATGGATGAAGTGGTACTTGATCTCGATGTGCTTTGACCTGTCATGGAAAACTGGATTTTCTGCAAGCTTCACACAACTTTGATTGTCGCAATATATCACGATCTGTTTTAGCACCTGATCAAATAGTCCCATGAGTAGCTTTTGAAGCCAAATTGCTTCACAACTCACTAAATTGGCTGCAATATACTCTGCCTTGGCAACGTTGAGTGCAACAGATGACTACTTCCTGCTCATCCAAGAAATCATAGCGGAGCCCAAACTGAAGCATACTCCGGATGTACTTTTAATATCTTTTGCACTCCCTGCCCACTTTGCATCTGTATATCCCTGTAGTTGTATATCATCGTTTGGGACATATCCCAAACCATAATCAATTGTACCATGTAAATACCTCAATACCTCAATACATGCTTTGCTACAATCCAATGATCATGTCTTGGTTCCACCTGGAACTAGCTCAAAGTGTTCATTGCAAAGCAAATGTCTGGCTTGGTTAACCAAATACATCAAGGAGACAATCAACTTCGGAGTTTCCACATTCCAGACTTCTACATGATCTTGATAATATACTTTCCTTGACCAAGGAAGTTTTCACCAAGTTTCTAGCCCCAAATAGTAGTGCATCAACCCAAGATCCTTCATATCGAATTCAAAGGCCAACTTACTGTTACACTGAATAATGAGATGCTCTACACCTGTCAGAAATAAGTCATCAACATACAATAACAAAATCACAGGTTTATTTTTTTCAACCTTGATATAAAAGTTTGGATGAACATCACTTTTGGAGAAATTAAGTCTTGTCAGGTAACTATCAATTTGAGAATACCAGGCTCTATGTGCTTGCTTGAGTCCGTACAAGGCTTTCTTCAATTTGCAAACATGAGACCCTTTCCCATGAACCTCAAAACCTTGAGGTTGTTCTATGTACACTTCTTCTTTAATCACATCATTGAGGAAAGCAATCTTTACATCCATCTGATGTAAATTCCAACCCATAGAAGAAGCAATAGAAATAATAGACCTAATAGTAGCGTACCTAGCAATTGGAGCAAAAATTTAATTGTAATCCTCTCCCTCTTTCTGGGAGAATCCTCTAGCCACAAATCTTGCCTTGTATTTGTCAATACTGCCATCCACTACATGCTTAATCTTGTATACCCATTTGGAGGTCACCACTGACTTCCCTTCAAGTCTAGTCACAATTTCTAATACATCAGTTTTCATAATAGATTGGTATTCTTCCATCATCGCATCCTTCCAAACTTGCTGACTAGCTGCCTCTTTATAGGTAGAAGGTTCATAATCAATGAGATTAGTCATCAATGTTGCATATCTAGAATACCTCTTTGGTCTCTTGCTTTCCCTGAAGGTTCCATGAGGTGCTGCGTGTCCTTATGCTTCTTGCAAGGTAGATCGAAGCCAAGTTGGTCTCTTCTTGATTTTTGAAACAACAACTAGATCCAAAGGTTCACTAGGCCCTTTTAGCTCTTCTTGATGATCTACGGGATATTGTGAAGGATTGGATGGACCTGAATCCTCTTCCTTGGGAGCTTCACGTTCTTCATCATCATTAGAATTCACAGGAACTTCTTTAGACTTCCAAAAGGCAACATTCTCATCAAAGATAACGTCTTTGTTGGCTTCAACCTGTCGCTGCCTAGGAACATAGATTCTATAGGCTTTTGATGACTCACTGTATCCAACAAATATTTCTTTCTTTCCTGAAGGCTCACGTTTCTTCCTTTTGTCTTTGGGTACATGTATGTAAACTGGACACCCAAAGACTCTCAAATGTCTAACCTTTGGTTTCTGTTGAGTGAATGCTTCTTTAGGAGTCTTCTCTTCCAAGATTCGATAAGGACTTCTATTTTGAGTATAGACGGTTGTCATAGATGCTTCACTCCATAAGAACATTGGCAAGTCTTGATCGTGCATCATTGCCTTAACAAATTCTTCAATGGTTTGGTTCTTTTTTCAACAACTCCATTTTGTTGTGGATTGTAGGAGACTATAAACTCCCTCTTAATTCCAACTTCTTTACAAAAGGCAATGAGTTCCTTGGAATTGTATTCTCCTCCATTATTTGATCTAAGAATCTTAATTTTCTTCCCTTACAAGTTTTCCATGTCAGCCTTAAATTCTTGAAACTCGCTAAAAACTTCATCCTTTGTCTTCATGATATAAATCCATGTCTTGCGAGAGAAGTCATCAATAAAGTTTACATAACACAAAGAGCCTCCAAGAGATATCACTGGCATTGGACCACATACATCGGAATGAACTAGATCTAAGATTTCCTTGGACCTACTTTCACTGCTTGGAAAAGGATTCCTAACATTCTTTCCAAGTGCATAACCTTTACATACACCTTAATGCTCCATCTGCAATTCTGGAACACTTGAAACCATTTGATTTAAAGTTGGCAAAGCTTTATAGTGAAGGTGAGCATATCTTCTATGCCATAGTTCACATGGATTTATGTCATTATGCACCAATGCTTGAGTGGGTTGTTTCAAGAGTATATACAACCTTCCTTCACGAACTCGAATTACTCTAGCAGAGTCTATACTAGAGTCTTTAGGCCATACAAGTACTTTACCATCAACAAATGCTATTCTATCTCCTTTGTTCTAGACATGAAATGAAAACCAAATTCCTTTTCAAACCTAGTACATACAGTAAGTTGCTAAGATGAACGTTTTCACCTGATTCCAACTCAATGGATGTTTTCCCAATGCCTTTGACTGCATAACTGTTGTTATTTCCAAGCTCTACCTTTTGAGATGGTCTTCTTTCCATTAGGCTTGTGAGATTGTCACGATCTCCTATCATGTGTCTTGAGGCCCCCCTGTCTACAAGCCACAAATCATCGTTATCTGCAACATAACTTGTAAGAGCAGAGAAATAAAAGAAATCTTTGTCACTTGGATCTTCATTCTTGGGTTTCTTTAGATGTTCATCAATCTCTGTTGTGGTAGCATGATGCTTTCCCTTTCTCTTCCTATCATTCGAACCTTCAAGACATTGATGTTTAAAGTGACCATATTACAACGATAACATTGAATCTTCGACATATCTTTCTTTCATTAAGGAGTAGATCTTCTACCTTCATTTCTTCTTTGGAATCCAAACTTCTTTCTTCCTCCAGCCTTCTTGGAACGTGCTGCAAATGCTTGAGAGTCACCTTTCCTTCCTTTTGATATAAGTCTGGATTTTTCTTGAGTGCATGAGATCCATAGTTTTTCAAAGCTTGGAATCTCCTTCATGCCATAGATACTAGATGCAAATGAATCCCATGAGTCAGGCAATCTGTTAATCGTTGTAGTATCATTCCTTGACATTTTAACATCACGAAGCCTTGAAATTTGAAGCTCCTTCAATCTTTGACAATGATAACGTTGAATCTTTAACATTCCTCCATTATTTGAAGGTTTATTGACTTTACCTTTCACAATACCCAAAAGATCATTCTTTGCAAGAATGAGGTCGATCCTTGTCTTCCAAGCCTTGAAATTTGAAGCTCCTTCAAGCTTGTTTTCCGACTTCATAGAGGAACCCATGGATACAGACAAACAATTAGAAGTGATCTTCTAAGCCCCTTCTTTTTTAACCAAAGTTCTTTAAGTGTGATCTCAAAGTTCTTTCCTTCACCAAAGCTCTGATACCATGTTGATTTTTCAAATGCAATGGATGCAAACACTAATTTCTGAAACACTGATAATTACTTCTAATGATTTAGATACTCTTTTAGCATTTTCAATTTATCATTAGGCAATTACACTTCAAAATTCAACCATAAATGCACAAGGACAATAGAGATCACAATGCACAAAGAGAACACAAGATTTACCTTGGGAAAACCCACTTGGGAGAAACACCCAACAACTTTTTCCTTGGAAAAATTCTTTAGTTCAACTAGAGATACACCTAACACTGCTAGTCAACTATGATGGTCACATTGACCCATAATGCTATGGTCAAACTTGGTTAAACAACTCTCTTGTCAAATCAATCTTTTGCCCAACAAACTCGGCCCTCTTTGATCTGCTTAGGCTGAAATTCGGCCTCCCAAAATGTGCCAAGAAACTCAGACATGCTGCCCAAAATTTTGGCCCTGCAGCCCAAAAGTTCGACTTGTTGCCTAGAATATGCTTAGAAAGCTACACATGTGAAGTAAAGAGAGATTGAGATATGCTTGAGATAAGTTCGTCCTCCTTCTTCTTTGCTTGGATGCAATGTTGCACGAAGCGGGGGCATTTTTTGGAAGCGGGGACAGGGAAGCGTCATTTTCCAAAAATCTAGGAAGCAAAGTGTCTGCTATATATATATATATATATATTTTTTTTTTTGCATTTATACTCAAAACAAACATCCCAAATACCAAATTAGTTGTAGAAGACATGAAAACATGCATATTTTTGCATAAATCAAGATAGATATAACATCCATTGTACATTAATGATTAATTATTCGAGCATCAACCATTTAGAATCTAGATTCTTCTCCTCTTGTGTAGCCTTTGCCTCTACCTCGATTGTCTAGGGATATTAGTCAACATTGCCCAATTCTTATCAAACTACCTAATCCAAGACTTAAAATATGGTAGAAAAAGCTTAACATGCTTGATCGATGATTTTGACTTGATTGAAAGGTAATTTTTTGCTAAGGGCGTGACAAAGGAGTTCAACAATTAACGCCACCAACACTAGGGTAGATATAGGGCTTGGTGCTCTTGATTAAATGCTAATCGCATACCTTCATACTTGATATAATCTAATGAAATGGCACAATCCCATTGATCTTGAATTCTTGAAAACTGTTAAGTCTGCTGAGTTTTGAATAGGATATGAAATTCTATTTTCTCCATATGAAGTCCAATGAGGCTGGAACCACTCTCAAACATCCTGAGTCATTTCATGGTAATGTTAAAAATTTAAGTAAAAGTGACATTCTCCTTTATTTTTCGTAAAAGTGACATTCTCCTTTATTTTTCATTTTCATCCTTTTACTTTAAGAATTTAACATTACCATGAGGGATGAATGGGGGCTTTATTCCCTTCATTCCTCAACCCTAACCCAAGGTGGACCCACCCCAACAAGCAAACTCACCAAAAATAAAAAAAAATAAAAAAAGCTGATTTTTTAAGGCCGCGCGGCGCACTTTTCTGAAGCACGTACGGAATCGTACGATTCGGCCTTCGAAGCGCCGCGCTTCGTACGGCCAAAGCGCCGTACAAAATGCGCTTTGGAGATTCCAAAACGCATTTCGGAAGGACGCTTCTGGAATTTCCAGGAAGCGTCATTATCAGTCCGAAATGCGTTTTGGAATTTCGGAACTGCGTTTCGGGAGGCGCTTCCTGGATGCATCCTTACGGATCGCGTTTTGGGGGTTAGATACGGGGGCGGGGGACGTTTCCTGTAACATTGCTTGGATGTCCATAATATATCTTGTCTTGTGAGAAAGATTAAATGTTGCCTTGTGGAGGAGGTTGAGTGATCTGTAGATAGTGTTCTACCTGTTCGAATGGGTGTCTCTTCACTGGGGTTGACTTGACTTGAAGCAAGTCCTACTTAACAAGTTTGGAGCCAAAAAATCAAATTTCAAAATTCAAAGTCTTCCCTTTTGAGCTTTGAAATATCTTTTCAAGGGCTAATCAGTAATAATAACATGAAGAACATGTCTTACATTTTCACTACATATTTCAAGGGCTAAAATATAAATTATGAAGACCGACCATAGCTACAAAATTCAACAGGTAGAAGGTGTGAAATCACCTTCGAAGGGATACTAAGTCATCATCATCCTCAATCATCTCTTCATGAGGGATACTAAGTCTCGAGTGCTTCAGTTTTCAACGCTTCAGTTTTCAGTCTTGAGCACTTATGTTTTCAGGGGCAGTGCTTCAGTTTTCAGGGCTTTAGTCTTGAGCGCTTAAGTTTTCAGTGCTTCAGTCTTCAGTTTTTAGTTTACAATTTTAATTTTTTAAATAATTAAAATATTTAAAATATTTTAAAATATTTTTTAATTATTTCCCAACGGTTACTTTTGTGACTGTTGAAGTACTCCTCCTGTCCATTTTTGCTATATAAGGACAACTTGTATGAACTTTCTTTTGTATCACTGATGAGTCCATTCAAGGACGAAACTAGTTTGATCTAATACAAGGGATTTTTAGTTCTTGCAAATTATGTGTCTTTTTTATAATTTTGCTTAAGTGTCCTTAGCATTTTTTCAGTTTTTCTAAGTTTTCAATTTATTGATCTTGTATCGGTTTATTCTCGCATTGATCTTGTATCGGTTTATTCTCGCCTTACTCTCTTTTCGGTTTTAACCCTAAACTTAGTCCATGGCGCGGAACAAATTCGATTTCACTTTCATTAACAATGTTTCTTCAGATCGTCTTGTCACTCAATCTATGTCAGCTTAACATTCTCAACATTCTCTTATTGCTCAGAATGCTCAGGATGCTCAAGATTCAGCTTCTTCGATTGACAGGAATGACAGGCTCGACAACATTCTTCATGATTACATTCGAGACCATTCTCGGAGCAATCTCCATGATAATGCTGTCCAACTTGCAAAGGATTTCTTTGATGCTCAGCGAGTGCTGGAGCCCCTTCATCCGAAATCCACTGCGTAGTTCCAGCTTGCTGGGGCAGCGCAGGGCCTTCCAGCAGATCCTCACTTTGAGACTATGCAGGGTGATCCAACAGTTCATCCCTCTTTGACTGTGCATGGCATTCCAACAAATCAACCAACTCCAGATGTTCCTCCAGTAGCAGCTCTAGAATTGTCAAATGCCCGACAACAACTAGTTTTTGATGAAATTTTGCCCATGCCAAAATCATGGACAAAAGTTATCCAGTGTGCAGTTAAAGACTTTCAGAAAGCGACTGAAATCTTCCTTAGATCTCAGTCGCTTGTTGAAAAGTTGGAAGCTCTTCAACAAGACGGTCGGGTCATTCAGAGTCTCATGGTCAAAACACCTGGGCTTGTGGCATCCGACCTCGATGAGTCTTTTGTGCTCAAATATGGGCTTGAAGAAATTACTGCCAGATACTAAAATGAATTCCATGCATTCTACTTGCTGCAGGAAAAATCCATTGTCGATAAAAATGAAGCAAGGCTTTCACAGCTTGCTTCAGATTTCCACGACAATCTTCAGCAACTTGCAGCTCCTTTTGAGAACATTCAGTTTGCTAGCTCTTTTGGACCAGTTTCTGGCAGCGCTATTGCTGCCCAATGGATCTCACTTACCATGGCTTCTTACAATCGACAAGTCAACTAGTTTCAAATTGAGTTGGTTGAACGTCGAGTTGCCCACACCGCTGCACAAACTGCCAGGAATTCTGCATGGGAAGAATTGGCAAAACATGCTAATGATATCCCCCGCGAAGAAGCGATTTCTGTGCTGGTCGAAAGAGAAGTTTCCAAATATCTTCAGGCCTAGCAACAAAAACTCAATGCAACGCTGAAGCCTATGCAAGAACGGCTTGCATCATCGATCTGCAAACCTCTGGCAATAATCCTGTTGCAACTGCTCCTCAGCATCCAAGGCAACAATGTCAGTAGCCCAAACAACAACGTAAGCAACTTCAACAGCCCCAGCGCAGACAACAACAACAACAAGCACTGCCCCAACAACCCCAGCAGCCTCTGCGCAGTCAGCCTCAGCTGTAAAGGCAACCCAAGCAGTGCAATCAATAGCTGCCCCAGCACAATGCGCAGCATGCTCAACAGTCAAAAAATGGGGTGGGCCAGGAGCGTTTCCGCTGGGGAAAACAGTCCACTCCATTTGCTGTTGGGCAATTGACTTCCATACCAAACCAACTTTTTTCAGAACACTGGTTTGAATCTGGAGGCTGCTCCATTTGCGTCACAACAACAAAATTTTCCTCGGAACCATGCCAGGAACAAAGGCAAGGCTCCTCTAGAGTAAGCAAACATCGTCTCCTATGTTGGTTGCCCTTTGTTAGCCCTGTTTCTTACCTAATTCACCTGTTAGGAAAAATGAACCCCTCCAAGCTAGATCGTCGGATTAGCAATCTTGATATCCACAATCTATCCTCAATTTAGCTTTTCTTAAGCCAAATCAAAATTCTGGGTTTAGGTCACAAGTACATCCCCAGGCCTCCCCCCATGGCCATAGACGACGTTCTTAAAGAATATGCTTTCTTTTCTAGACTTTGCCAGCTTAGGCGGTTCTTTAGACTTTTTGCAAATGAGGCCTACAATCCCTTCAGATTGCCCAACTCTGCGTGGGAACCTCCTATTAGAAATCTTGATTTAAACCAATCTCTTCACATTGGCCTATCCCTTCTGCATGACAAAATTGCCTTTGTAGACTTCTCTTTCAAACCCAGATTTTCCAGATCACAGTTGCTTGCTCTAAGGAGTTTTCGCCGTCTTCTTATTGTAATCAAACCAGCTTATAAAAATCTGGGCATTGTTGTTCTTGACAGAGACAGATATGTTGCTGAAGCTCTTAGGTAACTATCTGATCCCAATGTCTACAGACCGTTTGTAGCACTACCGTGGATCGCCATCAAAAGATCTCTCAGCTAGCTTCAGGCCAGATACAGAAACTTGCTTTCAGTTCAACAATGGGAGTTTATTTTGCAAGTAAAAATTTAGAATGCTAGAGCTTACATGCTCTATTTTATTTGGAAAGTACATAAAAACCTTCCTGTGGGTCGGCTTATTTGTTCCTACAATGGTTTTATGCTTGAACCTCTTTCTAAATTTTTGCATTATAAACTGTTAAGCACTTTTCTTGCTCAGCCCAATCATTTGCCAGATTCTCTTACTCTTTTACAGGATATTGAATCCAAGCGCTTTTCTACTGATTCAGTCCTTGTAACATTTGATGTTGAGTCCCTGTATCCCAACATTCCTACTCAAGAAGGCTTGCATGCCTTACGGGAAATGCTTGAGCAAAGCACTGTAAAAGCTTTTCACTTCAGAAGATATCAACTTCCTGGTCAGCACAGCAGAATTGGTGCTCAAATGGCACTTTCTTCAGTTCAATGGCTCCTTCTATCGGCAAATACGAGGCACTGCTATGGGAAACAACTTTGGTGTTGTTTATGCATGCCTTTTTCTTTGCCACCTAGAGCAGGAGGTCAACAGGTAGAAGGTGTACTAAGTCATCATCATCCTCAATCATCTCTTCATGAAGAAGGTACAATGTTAGCTTGAGAGTGCTTGTCATCTCCTGGGCATAACTAATCTCCAAGCAACATCCTAGTCTAGATCACCAACATCCAAGCTCTTGAGGTTGAGGGAGGGTCTCATCAACTATGCCAAGTCACCTCCAAGGTCAATGTCCCTCAAAGGGTGCCCAACTTCCTTTGTCAAAATGCTCTATGTCATTGTCAAAATAGTTGGACATCATCTATGAAGAGTTGGAGAATTATCATATCATCCCTTAAGGGATCTTCGCTGTGCTTGGAAGAATCATCTAACACATACTCAAAGAATCAAGTGAAATCAACATCATTGGTTCAAGAACCATAAAAGCATCATGGTGGACCATACTCATTTATGTCAAAGCCATCAAAGTACTTCACACAAATATCATCTATGTTGCATGGGTTCCCGAACCCGGGGGTGGGGTTCTCGAACCCGTCCCGGGTTCTCGTCCCCAAGTACCGGATTCGGGTTTGGGTGCTTCTGAGAAGAACCCATAAGAATCGGGTTCTTCATTAAAAAAAATTGGGTTCTTTTGTCTTGACGGGTACAGAGAACCCTGATGATGGGTACTTGGAATGCCAAAATCAGGTTCTTTTGGGTTTTTTGGGGTTCTTTTAGTTTTTATATTTTACATTTTAATTAATTTAATGGGCTTCCCCTAATATTCTAGGTAGCTAGTTCTTCATCTTGCGAGAGGAATTGGAGTACTTATGCCTTTATCCATTTAGTAAAGAGAAATATGTTGGGCTCAAAGAAGGCAGAGAACTTAGTGTACGTTCATAGCACACTTCGTTTCATATCTCGAAAAGACCCTAGATACGAGGGTCTTTTCAAGTGATGGGACCAATACACAAACGACGCTATGTGTGTGGATGAGGAGATACAACCAGATGGCCTTATTGAGCTACCTCTAGTTGCTATGGATGAGCAAGAGCCTCAGGATGAGAGTGATCCCTACTTGGAGTGCATGCTAACTGAAGATCTGAGTGATGTTGATGACATCGCTTGAGGAAGCCATTGTTCACTATTAGATATTTTTATTTTAGTATTTTAAAATTTCCCAATTCTTGTTTGGAGATGCCTTAAGACAAATTTTGAATGTAGTATGACAATGGACATATATCATGATTCTTATTAATATGTAAACTCCAATTTGCACTTGATATCAAACTAGAAAATTTTGAAATTTCATTGTGAATGTTGAATGTTCAATGATGTGCATATTTAAATATTTAAAGTTTAAATCATAAATATTTTAATTTTCTTGTTTAAAGTTGAAAAATATACATTCATATTATATATATAATATATTATATATATATATATATTATATATATATATTATAATATACACGCCCGACGAACCCACGCACCCTGTTTCGAAAAATGGCGTACCTGTCCCCGTCCCCACACCCTTACCTGTCCCCGAACCCACGTTTCCTGGCAACATAGAATATCATATTTAAATGTCTTACTAGCTTATGATTGTGCACAATTTCCTATACTTAGGTATGGGAGGGTTATCACATGACCCTGTTAGATGTTTCATAACCTAAAGGGAGGAATAGTTCCTAAGTCGACCCTTTTCAATGATAGGTAGAAGTCCTAGGTGTTATGGGTTGGGGTTTACTTCATGAAAGGTGTCACACTTCACACAAACATCATATTTAAATGTCTTACTAGATTATGATCACGCACAATTTACCATACTTAGGTATGGGAGGGTTATCACATGACCCTATTAGATGTTTCAAACGCTAAAGGGAGGAATAGTTTCTAAGTCAACCCTTTTAAATGATAGGTAGAAGTGCTAGGCGTTATGGCTTGGGGTTTACTATATGAAAGGTGTCATAGTCTTACACTAGGTTATGTGAAATTCATTGTCCATGAGTGCCTTTGTAGAGGGAGTGCTTAGTTGCTTATGGTGCCCTCCCTTGCCTTTTTTTTCCAAGCCCCATATTTGCCTTTTTATTCATTTAACATGGCTTGCCTAATAAGCTTCATTGATTTATAGAGTAATAATGATAATGTAATCCTCCGCTAATGATGAGTAGTTTATCGCTTCATCAGGGCTGGGATGTTCTTTGAGAGTTCCTTGATAGGCATTGTTGTTTTTATTTCTTGAAGGCAGTTTATTGGTTGGAGACTGTGCCAAGCAACTCAATCTGCTTTAGGTTGTAGCTGGCCCTTGAACCAGAGGGGGCTTCCTCAATGTTACGAGGCTTTTTGCTGTTCACCATCGCTGAACAGCAGCCTATCAAGCATAATGGCCAGATTTAGGGGTTTTTGGATGAGTGGTTTGCTAATGAGTCACAAATCCCTGCTTAACAAATAAACCCTCCCTTTAAGAGACCCATTCAAAGTGCCGGCATCCAACTATGACAGACTAATCAACAACTTGAAGGCCTGGGTAGAAGACTTTAGAGACTATCAGCTAACGTTTATGCTCTGTCCGAACACTTATATCAACAGATAAGATTGAAAAGCGTGAGAAGATCTTTCATTAACTCAACAAAATATAAATTTCAATTGTGCAATAACATTAATCTAGAGACGCAGAGGAGATCAAAGTTAACAATATGTTTACTTAATCTGCCCAGAATTGAACATGACCTTGCTGGGGATGTCAGAGAAGCCGAATCTCAACCTAACCCTTCCCAATAATTGACACAATTGCAAAATATGTGATGAAAAGAATATGTGACACAGGAAGCACATACACATGAAACAAAATCTGGCAGAAGCAAAAACCAGAGATCTTTAATTAAAACTCTGAAATATCAGGCTGTTACAACATACAAGAGTCCGGGTTGCCAAAAGCCAACCCTTTTACAATAAAAAAGAAAGAATATAGCAAAGCATAATCTTGAAGCAGTTATAATCTTCAGGAATAAAAATTTAACGATATGCTAAAAATCAGTGTTATAATATCGGCGAAATATTGCAAATATCGCGATATTTTCTGGCAAACGATATTTTGGCAGGTAAATATTGTGATATTTTCAGATTTGAAAATATCACGATATTTTGAAAATGTCGGCTAAATATTGGCTAAATATTGCCATTTTTTGAAAATATCGGCTAAATATCGCCATGTTTTGAAAATATCGGCTAATGTTTAAAAATCTGAAAAAAAAAGATTTTTTATGTTTGTCGATATTTTCGCCGATATTGCCGATAAGATGTTTTAAGGACCCTCAACGATATTTTGCCGATACCGATATTTTCAACACTGCTAAAAATAAAAAATACTTCTGATTCCTTCCAGGAAGGTGTAAAGAATTGAGAATTGAATGCCTTCAAATCTGGACCAAATTCACATCTGCTTCATAATATGCCAACTGTATCCTTTGAATGCTCTTAATGCTGCCTGAATATGCTCATGTAATCTCTGAAAATTTGGAAATGTCCTCAAATGGCGAAATGACTCTATGACTGATAATCTTTAATCACTGGAAATTTGGAATTATGCTGATGCTGTTCCTCCAAATCTTGAACTGATTCACTTGACTGCTGATCCTCTGCCTTTTAAAACTGGAACTGTTAAAATTTTTCCTTGAAACTTTATCAACTTAATAAGGCAATCTCTGCCACCTATGTTAGACAACTCTCATTTACAAAACTTCCACCATCAGTCAGGGCTTTGGATTTCTCTAGTACTGGCAGAACATCTTTTTCCAAGTCTGCACATTTCAATCCTAACATTGCTAATTAATAATTATAATGCCTCCTTAAGAGGCCAATCTCCAGCATTACTGTCCAGAATTTGTTGAAATCAGTCATTTTCAATTATTCTTTCAACTGCGTGTGTCAGAGTGATGGGTGGTTTTGCTATCTGCACTTGCAGAAATAATATTCCCAGAGCATAGAAATCAGACATGGGTACACAGATACCAGTCCTTTAGTTTTCTGGATCAATATAACAAAATGTACCTGCAGGGATGGTGTCTTTGTATTGTGTTACCCTGGTTGTAGTGTTTGTAGGCACAAGCCTAGCAAGACTCACATCACCAATCTTGCTAATAAATTGTGGTCAAGCAGGATATTAGCAGGCTTCATGTCATGATGAACAATCGGCTTTGGCTTGGCACTGTGATGAAAAATCCTGTAAATGCCACTTCCCAAGCAACGCTGAAGCATGAAAGCAATGCAAAGGGAGTACTGTTGCCTTTGCAGTAGAGACAATCTTCTAGGCTATAATTTGCCATATATTCATAGACCCAACACCCATGCTTAGGACAAGCTCCAAGCAAAAGTAGCAAAAGTTGAAATTGCTGTTGTATTTCTTGAGCTGCTTCACTTCTAAGAACTTTGCTGGCCACTGTGGTATGTTGCAAACTTCCCTTGTGGACTGCAACAAAACCTCCCTCTCCTATCTTGAATGATTCAGATGAAAAATTTGTGGCAGATTAAATTTCTTCTATTGAGTATATTTTGTATCCTTGATGAGTAGATGCATGTGCTTCCTGTGCTTTCCTTCTCCCTTCTGTCCTTTGGAGAGCTAGTTCATTGGATTTGATCTTTTTTTATTTAGTGATTCTTCCTGGGCTACAGCAAACATACCTAGAGTATGCTTCTGTTCAAGCCTTAACCTTCTAGCTCAATCATAATGTTTTTCTAGATCTGTGACAAAGGTTCATTCACTTTCTCTAATGTAGATGCTATTTCTTAACAACATGAGACATTGTCATTTTCATGACCACCTCTCATGCTGTTAGAGAAAACAGTTGTCTTGAGAGAGCTCAAATTGTTTCTATATGAACTGCAGCTGGAATGATCTCTAAAATATTCCAAACTGCCCGTTTCGAGCATTGTAGATGAAGCTGGGTGAACTGAAGCCAATATGCCTTGTGATATTTTATATACAGCACAAAATCTTGGGGCATTTTCCTTGATAGTTGCTGATACATTAATGCCCTTGAATCAATGAAGTAAACAATGAAACCAATCTTCTTAAGCTTCTCCACCTCAATAATGTTCTGGCCAATAAAACATCAACGTCAACATCTCTAAGATGAGGGCAACATCTCTAAGATGAGGGAAGCATGACAAATGCATTTTCCTTATTTTTGCTCAGAGTTGTTGTCTCTGTATCAAAACTGGCCTCTAAAAGATGCCCATACCCAATCTGCAACTTGACCTTGCACACATTGAATCTATGGCCACATCAATACTCTATAAGGCATCTAAGATTGATTTCTATTTTTCGTAAATAAATCTGAATACCCTTTCATGCTGTATACACAAGATCTGTGTGATAAAGCTGTGGTAGCTGAATAGATGCAGTGGATCTGGATTGGTGCACTCTACATTATTTAACCCCTTCTCTATTGACATTACAAGTTTATACTTGCGTGATTTTCTTCATCCGTCCAATGTTATTGGCCACAATATTCTTGGCATGATTTATGTCTTCCTTTGAGTGCTACAGGTCCTTAACAGTGGAAATTGAGGCACCTCTTAACCAATATTACAGGCCTGTATCTTTTGAGACCTAATGATTCAACACCAGAAACTATTCCATACTAAACCTGCTTTCACAATCCTCGATCCAGAACTGGTGTGATCTACACATGAATTGGAGTTTAGCTACAATGTGCTCAAAGCAGTTTCTTTTTGGCATCATATTTATCCAGATTCTAATCTATCACCAGGGAATTCATCCAAATTGTTGACTATCACCCAAAGAATCAGCAATGTCAATCAAAACAATTTGGAGATTGTCGTGGAGTTAGCTTCCTCAATAGTAATAGCACCATAATCTTTTCTTCATGATCCTGTATCAACAATACTAATCAAATTTCGTTCTTTGAAAGCCATGGGCTGCAAATACTGTTCCATTGTAAGGATATCAACACCCACAGCACATGTGTCGTTCATTGTTTGCTTTATCTCTTTATCAGATTCTTCAAGACCCAACATTATAGAAGATTTGGTCACCATTTCTCCCTTGAATTCCTTCACATGCTTCAATATAAGTAAGCTCTGGTCATACCCTCATCAACATATCTACATTGATGAATTTGAGCAACAATGGCCCTCCAACCTTATGGTTGTCAACATCTTGATGTCGGATTAGCGAAACACTTGCACCCCTTTCAGGATCACGATGAATAAGCTGGGTTATTTCTGGTTAACCACATGGATTTACAACTTCCTGTCCTCCTTGAGTTGTAACAGCTGTATGTTGAAACCACAAGCTGTTAGCGGAGGGGAGTACTGGCTGTAAGTGGTTTTTATGTGAAAATTTCTCATTTCCCACCCCGGTTTTCAGTTTCATCTTATTTCTTCAAAATAGTTAAATGCCCTTTCACATATTCATACATTCAACAACTGAAAAAATATATATTGCTGAAAACACAAATTTTGGAAATTTTACAGAATGCTAGAAAATGCAGAAAAAAAAATCAGCAGGTACAAACAGCCATTTAACACATTTAAACACAGTGATTTTTGGTCAAGATGAACCTGGAAAAACCCCCTACAACTCTTGGGGCAAACCAGTTCGAGAGCTCTTTCTTATTTCTGAAAATGCTTTTTACAGTGAGAAATATTCAGCAAAAAATCAGCGAGCAAATTTTTACAACTTATCTCGTTTTCCATGCCTCACAGCCAACTGGAAAATATTTGCAAACAGCAAAACGGGACAGCAATAAATGCTGTATGGCCTCCTCGATTTTCGTGCCCACTTTAAGCCTTAAATGCTGCTGTACAGCCTGCCTAGAAATGCGTGCCAAGCTGCCATAAATACACTGTATGGACCTCGATTTGCATGTAGAAAAACCCAGCAATATGTTGTACGGATTTGCCTCGATTTGCGTGCCAAAGTACAACCACTTGTTGTATGACCTTCCTTGAAAAATGTGCCAGCAAACTGCTCCTCGGTTTCTGTGCAAACAGTTGTACAGATTTTTAGAAAATCGTGCCAAAATCTGCCTTTCACTGTGTGTTAACTCAGCTGTACGGATTTGCTAAACTGCTGCCTTGGAATGTGTGCCAAGCTGCTGTCTCCTTCTCCTCCCTGTTCAGAAATCCCCCTTGCTCTCTTTCTCTCAATCTGCTCATGAAAGAATGAATGAGCTTTTCCTCCTTTAATCTAACCCTAAGTGACTTTTGGGTGATCCCTAAATCCAATGGCTGAAATAGATTGAGATCAAGGGCTGAGATTAAATGCTCATTTAAATCTCACTTTCTATTTTTTAGTTCACCCCACTTTAATAAAGACCCACTTAGTCATTTATTTCCAAAGTCACTTTTTATTTCTAATTTTACATTGACTTTATTAAAGTCACTTCAAAATTAGACTTTAGTAACTTTATCACTTAAAGTCACTTTTAAATTAGATTTAACTTTATAAAAATTATAAAGTCACTTTAGGAGAAAAATTAAATTATTTTGAACACTTTTCCCTAGGCCAAAGATCAAAGCCTTAGGGAACCACCTGTCCTCCGATACCAAATTTCAACACTCCCTCTTACCGAGGAAGGTGTTCCTCACAACACCCATCTTGTTTCTGAAGTAGACATGCTTGCCCCGTGGTAAGGCTTTGGTAAGAATATCTGCAACCTGCTTATCAGTGGGAATATACTCAAGCTTCACAGCTCCCTTCTGAACATAGTCTCTGATGAAATGATGTTTGATCTCGATATACTTTGACCTGTCATGAAATACTGGATTCTCCGTGAGTTTAATGCAACTCTGATTATCACAGTAAATCACTGAAGGTCTCAACGGGTGACCAAATAAGCCAAACAACATCTTGCGAAGCCAGATGGCCTCACAACTAGCTAGACTGGCTGCCATATACTTTGCTTCCACTGAACTCAATGCTATTGACTGCTGCTTCCGGCTGAACCATGACACTACTGCCGAACCCAACCCAAAACAACACCCTGAAGTGCTCTTCCTATCGGAGGCACAACCTGCCCAATCAGAATCAGTATAACCTGCCAATCTCACTCCATCCCCCTCCCTGTAGTCCAGACCATAATCCACTGTCCCCTGCAAGTACCGCAAAATGTGTTTTGTAGCCACCCAGTGAACCTTCCTAGGCTCATACATAAACTGACTCATCTTGTTGACTGCAAAACAAATATCTGGTCTAGTGTTGACCAAATACATCAAAGAACCAATCAACTGTCTGTACAATGTGGGATCCACCAACTCGGAATCCGAAGCATGAAGCTTCTTCCAATTGGTGATCATCGGTGTTGACATGGGTTTACAATCCTCCATGTGGAATTTGCCTAGGATGTCCACAATATACTTCCCCTGCCCCGGGAAGAAATGCCCCTCCTCCTGCCACACCTCCAAACCCAAAAAGTAATGCATCATGTCCTTCATCTCAAACTCCGCCGCAAGATCTCTCTTGCAGTGCTCTATGAGTCTCTCTGCACTTGTAATGATCAAGTCATCCACATACAACACCAGAATGAGAGGCTCCTCACCTATCACAATATAGTAAAGGTTCGGATCTGCCTCACTCTTTGTGAAACCCATCCCCTGCAAGTATGTATCTATCCCAGAGTACCAAGCTCTGGGAGTTTGCTTCAGGCCATAAAGGGCCTTCTTCAGTCTGCACACATGGGACTCCTTCCCATGCACCACAAAGCCCTGTTTACCTTTACTTTTGCCTTTGCCCCCACCATTGCTTGTGGAAGCCTGCTTCTTCCCTTTGCCTTTCTTACCTCCCCGCCGACAGTGCTACATCCTCATCCTGCTCAACTGGCTTTGCTGCCCCAAGCTGACCTTTCCTGATCACTGTCTGAATGCAGTCATCCCAAAACCTCTCCCAAGTGGGAAGGGTCTCACGTGCACAAACCCCATCAGTAAAGTTCATCGATGAACGGGGGAGGCCATTCACTGCAATCCGCACCAACTCAGTGGGTGGAATGACCTCTCCAATTGTTGCCAACTCATCTCTCACATTAGCAATCTTTGTGAGATATCCAACTGCACTATCATTACCCATCTTAATGGTCTTCAGCTTCTCCTTCAAGACCATTTTCCGGTTCTCATTGGTACTCTGGTAGAGATTGGACAATGCTCTCCACATCTCATGGGCATTTCTCTTTCCTCTCACATGAGGAATGCAATGGTTTTTGACTCCGTCTAGAATCAGTCTCTTACCCTTGTTGTTCTTTTTATTATAATCAGCCAAATGAGTAGCATCAATAGGCAGAACAACAGGGTTCTGTGTGATATGC